>JBBPUI010001446.1:0-10014 GCA_038094615.1 Heimioporus aff. retisporus | reverse complement strand
TGGCAGGTTTGCTGGATGGGCGAACCGACTGGGAAGTTACCAGTTCAATATTGCAAGTGTGCAGAGGTTTAGACTGTCCAAGGTTACATTGTTGCTTGTCTGGCGTTGTCGGGCTCCAATACTTTGGCCCCTACCACACCGTTCATCCTGGCCTCTATTAAGGCTCTGAGACACCATGTTACCGTTTTCCATCCCTCCTCCTCATCGTCGCGGACAGCGACGAGTGATCTTGCCGCCATCAGTGCGAACGTCCCCTGAAGATATTGAGAGACGCGACCTGGAAACACTCTTTTTCTGGCGCTACCTCAGTCTCCACCCACCCCATCCTTTAAACTCTGTCGCTCATTTCTCACTCCCGGGTAGAACCTGCTGGTGCTCACTTTCATCATCATGTTTTTCATGGCTTACGTTGCTGGACTGTCTTCAACACATTTCCACGTCCCCATATCCTCCATATCCGTCCCAAGCAGCCAAGGATGCCCTGCTTCGTAGTGTCGGTCGTGCTGCGCTCGAGCGGGCGGCATTCGGCTCGATGCACTAATCACGGGGAGCACCACGAGTAGCCCATGGATACCCACCGGAGAGTGGAACGTTATCAAACCCCGAAGAAAATTATCATGCGGTCGTACACAACCGACTGGAATACTCTGATAGACAGATGGGAAGCAACTCGGACCAACGTGCAGGACATGGGTAGCGACGATCCCCCATCACCGCTGGAGGCCTATTGGCCAAGTTTGCTAGGCAGGTCCCCTTTGTCTCTCATCCCAGTGGTTTACCCATTCGTTTGCCAGGGAAACCGATGACGTACCCACTGCATCTTCCCTTGCGACTGGCCACCTCATTTTATATTTATTTTCGTATTCTTATCCAAGGCTTCTCGTTGTGCGTCCCCTCGTCCAGCACAGGGATAAGCATTCCTTACTTGTGCGGCTTCCATTACTTCCCGCATCGTGTCAACCATCGGCGCAGTCAAGGCAGCAAATGCTGCTCCTCACGAGCATACTTTTTTTAATCATCATCCCACCGCTGTCTAATCTCCGTGCTGTTTGGATCACATTTTACGAATCAGTTTGTTGCCAGCCATATTCGTCCAGGGGCTCTGGTATGGCTTGTCTCATGCTCCTAGGCAACACTCGACCTGGCGTCGTCATGAGCTTCTTTTTGGTGCGTTTGACCACCACCAGTAACGTCTAGATCGTGGTCCTCTCCTGGTTGTGTCAGCCAAAGGAAAGCAACCACCGCGAAACTTGGTCTGGAATTGCTACCTTCCAAAATGACCCCGCAGTGCCCATCAAAAGGCGACCACTTCGGTGGATCATGTCATATCGCTGATTTTACGCTCACCAACCTTGCCTTCTATCCTACGTGTCTGACCATTCCTGTCCTGCGCGGCGTGGATGTGCACCTTCCTTTGGTCTTGGAAAAGGATCAAGTTCTTGGCGAATAGGACTTGCGATACGTCGATGCGGGTTGGGTTCAACAGCGCATCGCGGGCGTCACGTAATATTCAGCTGGTATTGGTATGCGAGTCGTTCGGGGTTCTATTCACTGTGACGGGTTGGCACATCGAAGACGTGGCACGATCTGAAGTCGAAGAAGCATATCGGCTTGCGATGCTTGAAGATTGGGTTTCCAGACTTGAAGTGAAATACGAAACCGTCATGGCGGGGAGAATAATGAAGCCGAAGGCGGCCTCATGTTAAGTGGTGGTATGAGGCAATGATTGGCGCTTAAAAGGGCGAGAATACGAGATCCCAACTTGTGGATTTTGGTAGGTCTTTTCTGGATCACGGGAAATGACATCCACTCATTGGATATATGCATGTAGATGGGTCGACGTCTACCTCGGATCCTCTGACGCATCATTTGATAACAATAACGAATCCGAACATGACGTCCACGCGTCAAGAGGGCAGCACCATCATCACACATGGTACTAGAGCATCAAACCAGACGACTTTGCGCATGTGATGCGGGATTCTGCGCCGATACGGAAAATGGAATCGGATGATGCAGGAATGTGGTTGCCCCGAGATTGCCCGAAGATGCGCACCTGCCCATCTGGGTTGTGGGAACCTCGCTTCTCAAGATGCAGAGGCTCGAGACACGCAACAGGCCAAGGATAGACAATACATCTTTGGGCCTCTACTTACTGGCATTCATTCCGTAACAACGGTCGTTGGAGGGTGGATATTTGGCGTGATCAGTGAGTTGACGAAATTGATCAATCCAAATGCTCCGAGTCAGCCTCTTCCTCTTCCCTCTACGACACCTGCAATGCTGAACTGAGCGACCAGTTTCGAAGGTGGTGCTTCTGGGAGACCCGAATGGCCTTCGAAATATCCATCGTATCGTATCTACGACAATCGTCATCAAAATTTGCAGCTCACTCCCACGACACTCTCCTTCACTTCCTCCTTTCCTCCTCACCTCCACTGATGGTTGCGGATGTGAAGAACCTGAAAGCGAAAAGCTCGATTTGAAACAAAACGCTGAATGGGCTACTCAAAATGCCAGAAGCGTGTAAAAAAAGCACTCGTCGCTATCCAAGTCGTTGTCTTGCGTCCTGTTGCATCTCAGATAGGTGCATAGTCGACCTCGCACCCACAAGCTACTAGTTACTCCCGGCCTGATCGCATGCTACGCTGGATACGCCTAACAATCCCATCAAAACACATTTTCTTGGGCTCGCTGCTTGCTTACTCGGCAGTACCATGATCCCCATGCTCGTTTTCGCTTTCCCGCTCTCATGTTCAAAGTTTCTGTAGGCCCGGCTACAACTGGGATCCATTCATATGCTGTCCTCGTACTCGGCTTGGCTGTGGTTTACGGTTGGGGTCTGACGGGCGTGGAGCGCATAGCGGCAAAGCCAAGGCATAATCTGTTTGCGGGCAGGGGCCGACCTAAGCAGTCGTATCTGTGGTAGTTTCCATCGGCCTACCCATTTGAATGTCAAAGCTGCGTAAAACCAAGTATCGCAACCCCAATGTGATAAGGCCATATCACTTTTCCCGTCTCCTGGCCTTCATGGCGCGTTTGTTGGAGGATGATCATACGGTGCCGGGTTTGCACCGATCTACCTCGCCGAAGTCTTCCTTTTTTAGTGTCGGCGTCATTTTCTTTGCAAATGGGACGTGCGCCTACTCCTGGCTGAAGTTTCGAGTCAACCTTGCTGTTTTTACGAATTATGCCGGTCACGATTCGGAGCCAGCCCACGGCGATTGTGCAAGGGATCACAGTACCGCTCCTGCAGCGACTGTAAGAACTGGCCGTGAAGACAACTTGGGAGGGGAGATGTGCGCTGTGGTGTTGATTGATGTACGGCATTTACGGGCGCGGGTCACAGTCGTGGGTTCAACCGGTCAGGCCTGGATCACTACTCACGGACAAGAAGGGGCTGACCGAGATTGAGGCCACACAGGTATCTGGGGCGGCCAACGTACACGAGTTTACGGTCAGCCTGCCGCATAGATACAAGACAAAGTGGGGAAGCATGTAGTGCTGGCCTCTGGAGGGCAAGGGCGACGGTTGCAAATTGCATGTGCGCTGGCACGTCGCAAGGCAGGAATGCCCGTGTGGGATGAGTGCATGTCAGTGTTGGATAGGAAGAATCAGCTGCCAAGTCATCGAGACTACTTCGGGACGCAGCAGGAGATCGGAAGACGGGGTGGTGAGGGTCGAGGTTGTCGAGGAAGGACGATATGAGGCGTTTTTGCACTCCCATGCTATTTCTTTTTCTCCCGGTTGTCATGGGACGATGCTCATCAATCGCTCATCATGGCTATTCTTTAGCCTTTAGTAGCTGGTACGTAACACGACACGAGGCAACGAACGAAATAACCGTCCGTCCGAAATGTGGCCAGTCATCTTCATATTCACCCACCATCCCGTACAGCAGCAGCACTCCCAGAGATGCCACTGGCAGCGGGCTCAGTGGACGCTTGCTTCCAACGTATTCTCACCGAAATTTCCACCATCTCGCAAGAAATCCGTGTCTCCACACAGTCGTCCGTGAACACCCAAAACTGCAATGTGTTCGAAAAGCTCTATCGCCAACTGGAAACAATACATATATCCGCTAGCATAATCGTGGTTGCTATAACGAAGGCTTCACTGACGGATTATACCATCGACGACCGTTTGACGGACTGGCTCACCAGTGGGGAACCACGTTCATGTTTGGGAAAGTTGAAAGAGATGCACGAAATGCTGAAGGTCATCAGCAGAAGTCGACCGGCCCTTTCACCTGCCAGGAAATTCCAAGATGCCAAAGACCCACTTACCGCAACTGCGGTTCTCTTTGACAAGCACAAGGATATTTTCCACTTCCTGCTCACCCCTGAAATCTGGTAAGCTTCTCGGCAATTTTCTCGTTGTGGACTTGACTCTGGTATTCAGGAATCATGAAAGACACCCTCGTCACCAAGCTCAAGTGCCGCAAGTCACTGTTCAGCCCCCAGCGGAGGAAACACAGGATGATCCTCGTGGAGAAAACGTGTACGTTTGTCGTGTCGGAAGGAACTGCCTTGCTTCTAATTATGACGGTACTGCAACAGAATATCATCAAGCCAAGGGAAAGATCCATCAGACAAAGAACAAACAATGAAAATGCGACGTAAGGAGGGACCGTTCTCTTCGTGCTCAAGCCCGCTGACAATACACGTGTTTCCAGGGGAAAAGCTGAATGAAGCCTTGCGATGGCTTTCTGCGTTCGATTGCACGGACAAGCATAATAGTACACTCAAGCTACGTCAAGAGGGCACCTGCGAGTGGTTTCCAAACACCAGTGCATACGAAAAGTGGAGGTTTAAAACTGATCGCTTCTTATGGTTGCATGGAAATGGTGCGGAATTCTGTACTTTACGAGTCATTTTAACTGATTTCATGAACCGACACAGCCGGTTGCGGAAAGTCAGTCATGGTGTGAGTTGATCTTCTTCCCTTCATGAACTTAAATGTACTCAATCTCTCAGTGCGTCCACAATCGAGTACCTGAACACTACTCTACGCCATGGTGAAGTAATGGTGTTCTTCTACTTCGATTTTCAAAACGAGCGGTCAAGTACTTCCGCTGTCATGATGCGATCCCTACTCTCACAACTCCTTTGCCACTTCCGTGATCTCAGTATCAACCCTGAGGATGTCCCCGACAAGATACTCGACGGAAAAAGCAAGGGTACCTTATCTCTCGACAACCCTGACCAAATGCTTGATCTGGTATTGCGCGCTGTGAATTGCTTTACTTGGTACCCCCTCATTGTGATCGACGCGCTCGACGAATGTGTAGACATTGGGGTACTCTTACCCGTTCTCGACAAGCTAAAGATGGACGATGTTCGGCTATTGGTTACAAGCCGACCATACGGGGATATGATAAGTCGTTTTGTACAGGTACAGTCGCTTTCCTTCCAGGACGTGGCAAAAGAGGTGGCCACAGACATAGCGCTACACGTGGTACGCGAGGTTGACTCGCACAGGGAGCTGAGAGTTGTTGATGTGAAAATCAAGAATGAGATACGCCAACAATTGAACGGAAAGGCAGAGGGGAGGTGAAGTATCACCTTTCGCGCCGTCTGTTTACGACTCATCGCTACTATTTGCTAGATTTCGATGGGTGCAATGTCAACTGGATGCACTGAAACAGTGCGCCTCAGGGGCCGAGTTGAAGGAAGCACTGGAGAACCTCCCGAATGAGCTGGAAACGACGTATGAGCGGATACTGGGGAAGATTGACGAGCGAAGATTGGAGGGAAAACTCGCACGGCGCACCCTGGTTTGGCTGGTAGTGACGTTGCACCCGCTACACCTAGCTCAAATTGTGGATGGGCTTTTGTTTGATACCAGGCAAGGAAAGATCGACTACGGGTCGCAGGACTTGCGCACATTCCTGCTAAGGTCGCTGTCAAGTCTTGTCTCGTATAGTGAAAAGACAGACGTTCTTTCGTTGTCTCACTTCAGCGTCAAGGTGTGGCTCCAACATTGCCTTGGCGATCACTGTCTGAACTATGTTTTCACAGGAATACCTTACCACTAGCAGCCGTATCGCGCTGCGAATGTATTATATTGTCCCTCACATGGCCTACGCCGAGGTGGCTCAAATGTGCATGCGGTACCTCTCTGTCTTTTTGGAGCAAGAAAAATACACCAGCGACTACGTCAAGCTATTGAAATCCTTCCCGATGCTGTCCTACGTGCTCTGCTATGGGTTTGATCATATGATCTATGTTCAATCTAGCTCAGTTGCTGTTCTCAAAGGGCTTGAATCTCTTGGGACAGATATCCGCTATCATCCAACTCATTGGGACCGACTTTGCGAGCTGCGTGAAGATAAACTTCGATGGCCTTATCCTCTATGGCCATCATCAAGACATGACCTCGTTCTTTATATCCTCATCGCCTATTCTTCTTCTGGTCTTCTGCAGACTTTCTTGTTTGCTCATTACCCTCTCAAGACAAGAGCTGGCACAAACACACTCGTCTATGCTACAGACCTCCGAAAGACCGAACATGGGATGGCTCTCTTAAGATATGACGCACATGTGAACGCGAAGGGTTTGATGATCGATGATCCTCGCAAATCCTTCCCAATCGATGTCGCCATTGATGTTGGCAATGATGTCCTTGTCGGGGAATTCTTGAAGAGGGGTGGTACGGTAACATCAGAGATGATCTCAACTGTGGTTTGCATGCCATGGTATACTGTTCATGTGCTCGCGAGACTCATGAATACCGACCAATTCACGGTCTGGGCAAAGGAAATCGGCGATGAAAAGCTCTATCGCGCGGTTTTTAATAGTGCGAGGCCGAGTGTAGGAGATGGCAAGAAAGCAGACAAAGATCACGTTACATTGGCACGCAGGTTAACTGAAGTTGGCGTCAACCTCTCCCCAGATAGTCGGTTCGGCTCAGAGCTGGTTGAGCGAGCTTTACATGCTGCGCATACGTCGATGCTAGATTATTTGCTTCCACGTGACCAACCACCACACTCTCGGTTCCTTCTCACTGCAGCAACTGGCGACACATCTGAAACGGTCACTGTAGTTCGCTTCCTGCTCCAGAGGGGAGCCAATATCAATGTTACCACCAACGGAAGCAGGGACACTGCACTTCACCTCGCCGCAATGTGCCCTTGGGAACCTCGTAGCTTGGAACTGATTCAGGAAATGATCAATGCTGGAGGTGATCCTCTTATGCTCAATAGACAGCGTGAGACGCCGTTGACTATTGCAATGAAACGTGAATATCTCGCTGTGGTGGCGTACATTCTCTCGCGCAATGCATCACCCCCGAATCTCTTGCCAATTGCTTTGGAAAATCGCCTTTCTCCCAGGATGGTGAACCTTATAATTCGTGCAGGGGCAGACATGAGGTGGATAGCATCCAATGGGGATTCCCTTCTCCATCTCGTAATTTCCAGGTATAATGAGGCGACATCCTTGATCTTGCTCGAAATGCTCATCGCAGCCGGCTGTGATCCCACTGCCTGCAATTTCGAAGGGAAAACAGCGATAGAAGCCGCCATCGATCACAGCTACAGTCTGGTATTGGAACTTTTGTGCAGCTTGTATCTTCCTCCAAACATCATACCAATTGTCCTGAAACTTCGATCGACTCCACAGATTATTGACATCCTGGTTCGTGGGGGCGCCAATGTGAAGTCAGTTACCTCCAATGGGGACACTGCCCTCCATCTTGCCATTTCCAATTATGACGAGTCGATGTCTTTGACCATGGTTAAGAGCCTCATTGAAGCCGGCTGTGATCCTGCTGCCTGTAATTTCTACAGGAAAACAGTCATGGATGCTGCTATCGAGCGCGGTTGCAGTTTGGTAGTAGAACAGCTTCTCTTGTGCAACGTGCGGCTTCCCCCGAACACAATACCGACCTGCCTGCAGTATCAATTAACTCCACTATTTGTCAACAAGCTGATTCGCAGAGGTGCCGACGTGAAGTCTATTGCATCCAATGGGGATACTGCCCTCCATCTTGCCATTTCCGAGTATGATGAGTTGATGTCTTTGACCATGCTCAAGGTGCTCATCGCGGCCGGTTGCGATCCCGCTACCTGCAATTCCAAAGGGAAAACGGCCATAGAAGTTGCCATCGATCGTGGCTACGAATCGGCAGTGGAACTTTTATGCAGTGTGGATCTTCCGCCAAACATTATACCAATTCTCCTGCAGCATCATTTTTCTCCACAGATCATTGACGCTCTGGTTCAACAAGGTGCTGATGTGAAGTCTATTGCATCCAATGGGGACACTGCCCTCCATCTTGCCATTTCCAAGTATGACGAGTCGATCTCTTTGATCATGCTCAATATACTCATTGCGGCTGGCTGTGATCCCACTACCTGCGACTCCAAAGGGAAAACAGTGATAGAAGCTGCAATCAATCGCAGCTACAATCTGGTATTGGAACTTTTGTGTAGCGTGTATCTTCCCCCAAGCATCATACCAATTGTCTTGGGACTTCACTCAACTCCACAGACTATTGACATCTTGATTCATGGAGGTGCCAATGTGATGTCAACAGCCTCCAATGGGGATACTGCCCTCCATCTTGCCATTTCCAATTATGACGAGTTGATGTCTTTGACCATGCTCGACGTACTCATCGCGGCCGGCTGCAATCCCACTACCTGCAATTCCAAAGGGAAAACGGCCATAGAAGTTGCCATTGATCATGGCTATGAATTGGCAGTGGAACTTTTATGCAGCGTGGATCTTCCGCCAAACATTATACCAATTCTCCTGCAGCATCGTTTTTCTCCGCAGATCATTAACACTCTGGTTCAGCAAGGTGCTGATGTGAAATCTATTGCAGTCAATGGCGACACTGCCCTCCATCTTGCCGTTTCCAAGTATGACGAGTCGATCTCTTTGATCATGCTCAATATACTCATTGCGGCTGGCTGTGATCCCACTACCTGCGATTCCGAAGGGAAAACAGTGATAGAAGCTGCAATCAATCGCAGCTACAATCTGGTATTGGAACTTTTGTGTAGCGTGTATCTTCCCCCAAACATCATACCAACTGTCTTGAAACTTCATTCAACTCCACAGACTATTGACATCTTGATTCATGGAGGTGCCAATGTGATGTCAACAGCCTCCAATGGAGACACTGCCCTCCATCTTGCCATTTCCAATTATGACGAATTGATGTCTTTGACCATGCTCGAGGTGCTCATCGCAGCCGGCTGCAATCCCACTACCTGCAATTTCGAAGGGAAAACAGCCATAGAAGTTGCCATCGATCGTGGCTACAGATCGGCAGTGAAACTTTTATTCAGTTTGGACTTTCCTCCAAACATCATCCCGATTCTCCTGCGGCATCGTTTTTCTCCACAGATCATTAACACTCTGATTCAACGAGGTGCCGGCGTGAAGTCCACTGCGTCTAATGGGGACACTGTTCTCCATCTCGCCATCGACACATATGACGAGTCGACGTCTTTGAGCTTGCTCAAGAACTTCATTGAAGCTGGTTGCAATCCCGACACCTGCAATTCCAGGGGGAAAACGGTCATGGAGGCCGCCGTCACACGTGGCTATAGGTCGGTAGTGAATTGGTTACTGTTGTCCAGCGTGCATTTTCCTTCGGATATCATACTCACTGCCCTGCGATATGGCGCCGATATCAGTATGACCGAGCTTCTAATTCTTAAAGGCGCAAACACAAATGCGACTGCATCCAATGGGGATACCGCCCTTCACATTGCCATCGCGAATTACCCCGAATGCGACTGCTTGTATCAGATCAGAACCCTCATCAAGCACCAGACCCTGGCTTATTGTTGCAAAAATTACTGTAACTACCATATGTACATTTTGCAGGATTTACTGTAATATACTTACAATGAAATCTTGCAAACTAATACTAAGTGGCTGAACGCAATTTTAGTATTATGTAAGCAGCCTGAAAGCGCACCACCCAAAACATATCCCTTTTTGGTAGGCCTGGAAATAACAATTGTTCCACAACATATTTTACTCAATTATCCACTCC
>JBBPUI010001445.1:0-10018 GCA_038094615.1 Heimioporus aff. retisporus | reverse complement strand
CACTATAAATGTAAGAAAACATTAAAAATATAAGTGAGATATATATTTCTGATACACATAGGACCACATACTTGCTGCAAGTGGAAAAGCAGCAGGAGAGAGGGCCATGAGCAGGATGGAGATTCCTGATGCACATCAGACCACTCACAAGCTATAAATGGAAGAGGAGCAGGAGAGAGGGCCATGAGCAGGATGGAGATTCCTGATGCACATCAGACCACTCACAAGCTATAAATGGAAGAGGAGCAGGAGAGAGGGCCATGAGCAGGATGGAGATTCCTGATGCACATCGGACCACTCACAAGCTATAAATGGAAGAGGAGCAGGAGAGAGGCCCATGAGCAGGATGGAGATTCCTGATGCACATCAGACCACTCACATACTGCCAATGAAAGAGCAGTAGAAGAAATGGCTATGAGCAGAATGTACATTTCTGATGCACACCTGACAACTCACTCCCTACAAATGCAAGTGCAACAAGAGAGAGGACCATGAGCAGGACACATTTTGATGCACATCAGAGGACTTGCTCGCTATCAATGAAAAAGCAATAGGAGAGAGGACCATAAGCAGGATGCACATTTCTGATATATATCAGGACATTCACTTCCTATAAGTGGAAGAGCAGCAGGCAGGATAGTCATGATCAGGTTACACATTCCTAATGCATGTCAGACTACTCACATACTATAGATGAAAGAGCAGCAGGGAAGGGGGCCATAAGCAGGATACACATTCCTGAAACAAATCTGACTACTCACCTGCTATAAGTAGATGAGCAGCAGACAAGAGGGTCATGAGCAGGATGTGTATCTCCAATGCCCATCACACCACTTACTTGCTATAATGGAAAAGTAGGAGAAAGAGCATGAGCAGGATGGTTATTTCCAATCCACATCAGATCACTCACTCCCTATAAATGGAAGATTGTGAAGAAAGGGCTCTAAGCAAGATACATGTTTCTGATATACATCAGACCACTCACAACCTATAAATTGAGCAGTAGCAAGAGGGAGGGCCATGAGCAGCATGCATATTCTTGATGCATGTTAGACCACTCACAAACTGTAAGTTAATGAGAAATAGGAGAGATGCCATGAGCAGGATGCATATTTCTGATACATATTAGATCACTTACTTCCTATACATAGAAGAGCAGTAGGAGAGAGGGCCATGAGCAGGATGCACATTCCTAATGTATATCACACCACTCACTCTCTAAAATAGAATAGCAGAAGAGAGGGCCATGGGCAGGATGGGGATTCCTGATGCACATCAGACCACTCACTCCCTATAAATGAAAGAGAAGTAAGAGAGTAGGTCATAAGCTGGATGTACATTCCTCATATATCAGACCACCCACAAGCTATAAATGGAGGAGCAGCAAGAGAGGTACATGAGCAGGATGGACATTCCTGACACACATCAGACCACCCACAAGCTATATATGGAAGGACAAGGAAGGTGGGGCATGAGCAGGATGCATATTTCTGATGCATACCCAGGTGCTCACTTCCTATAAATGGAGAAGAAGCAGGAGGGAGAGCCATGAGCAGGATGCACATTTCTGATGCACACTAGACCACCCACTCCCTACAAATGGAAGAGGAGCAGGAGAGAGGGCCATGAACATGATGCACATTCTTGATACATATTGGACTACTTACAAGCTATCAATGGAATAGCAGGAGGAATGTGAGTTATGAGCAGACAGCATGTTTCTGATCTATATCAGACCACTTACTTTCTATGAATAGATAGGCAGTATATCCAAGAACATCATAGTCAACTCCAGTCACCAAAATAAATATTGTAATTCATACCTTTTTAATAACAACATATTTATGTCAGATTAATTTTTCATCTTAGTTTTAAAGGAAACAACCACCTTAACATACATATTCATTAATTTTGTTCCCAATGTTGCATATAGCCCATACCTTTGTATGTGGAAACCAGCAACATAATGAGGTAACCAGCTGATTCCAACTACATCCACCCTTCCCTAAATCAATGCCAGGCACCAAGGCACTAATTGGGGTTAGTACATGTACACCACTTTAAACACTTCTCACTTACAATTTAATAGCATAAATCATACACAACAAAATGTTCTTTTCTTGTGCAGACACTAACAGCATTTGTAGTGACCCAGTATTCAATACAGCTGCTGTTTTTTCCAATAGCATCTGACACCCTGAATCTGAGGTATCCATATCTGAATATCTGGTCAATATCTACCACAAATAGTACACAATTTACACATACTGTCCAATTGTACTGATGCTTGAGGAGGATACTTCATTTTGCATAGGTCCCCCCAAATGTCCCTCTGCTTGAACAAATCCTGAGCAGCTTTTTGTAGCTTTGTCAGCCTTTCCTCCTCAGCTAACAATAAGTACTCAGGCTTCATTGCCTGGGCCATCAATGCATCAAACTTTGTAAACACCACTACAACTGGCACTATTCCAATTATTATCATACTAATTCTCTTTAAGAACAAACAGTCACCATTTTTTGTGTCACATTCACTAAAGAACTTCTCCTCTGCAAAAGTAATGGCACGGTGAAGTTGATCCATTGGTATACAATACCTAATTTCCTCAAAGACTGATCCAATGAACACTCACAACAACTTACCAGATTACATGGATCTGCTTCTTGAGTATGGTGGTAGTTGTGTGCTCTGCAACAAACTCCCTCATTAGTTGCAATTCTGCCTCTCCTCCTGCTTCAAATCCAGCAGAATCATGAAAGACAAATTTTTGATTGCTTTTGAAGACCATTTCATGCTGGATGTTGTGCAATCCACACTAAAAAGTGGATTAGGCTATACATTTGAGAAGTACACATTACTCACCTCCCTTGTCCCTTCAAGTATATGGTCAACCTAAATGCATGTCAACAAACCAACTTCCAATAATTTTGATATGATACAAAATACCCTATTTCCTTCATAATCATAAATTTCTGGGCCTTCTGTTGAGTTGCAAACCCTTTGAAGGATTGTTGTCTTCCCAGCATTTGCTCTTCCAATAATAAGAATTCTGAACTGACCAAATTTTTTCATCATGTCTGTGTCAACATCTTGCATAATGTTGGAAATATCCACAGCCCTCCCTGGCACATGTACCTGCCTTTCAGAATGCACCACATATGTCTGGTAACATGCAATGCTCACCCAGGATGTCAGATTCTCCTTGAACCTGGAAATGATGCCCTTCACTGCCTTGGGGTACAATAGGAAGAACATCCAAGCCACATGCAACCACACTGGGCTGCACATGGCCAGACCCCTGGGAAGGTTGAATGGTAGCAGTCCTCTGGGATATGGGACCTCCAGTGTCATGGAGATAAGAAGGTTGAACATTCGAGCCACCAGAGACCACACCGGTTATGGGGCTGGACCCCTGTTTGGGACTATCAGGTCTGTTCAATGTCTCGGCATCGGTAGCTAAGATGGTGTGCTGAGCCAGGATTGGATGCAAGCCTGAATCGCTGGTGACATCGCCAACGCCTGCTTGCGCGGTGGGGGTATCGGCTGTTTGAGAAGGTGCCAGAGAGGCGCTTCTGCTGGCGATGCGAGATCGGATGTCTTTGATCCCTTTCTTGACGGCTTTCATCGTGAGGGTGGGCGACTGCAAAGCCGAGGGGCGGATGGATGCAAGCGATTACTTGGATGATGGTGGATCCGAGCAAGCACGACAAGCGCTGAGCGACGATTTGCTGTGTATGTACGAGTGTTTACGTGGCATCCGAAACTTTGGAAGGTTTTTCACTGCCTTCTTGGTGTCTCGTTTGATTGCCGGCAGTGCCCGTATCAATGGTCACCATCCCCAGACATCTTCCTACGGGGTCGTTTCTGAAGTCAGTTAGGACAGCGATGATTGCACTACTATCCCCACGTGATGCAAGGATGAGCATGGTATCATCGTATGATGCCCCGCTACCTCAGGCTTACGATGGTCAATCGGACGTATTGGGCGCTGCCACTCGGAGGGTCCTTTAACCGATAAGCTATATGAGGGACACGAGCCGATGAGGATTCCATGACAGTCAAGCGGTCTACTGCCGAGCTTCCACCAGTGAGCTACCGATGACTACATCCAAAATACACATCTACGGTATACTCCGACAGAATCCACTACCGTAACTCCCCATTGCAGCCGACTTGCCCTATTGGGGTCCTTTTTCAAGCCACACAACTGCTTATCCATGCCTTCAGGGTCGGCTTGGAGCTGGCAAACAAACTCTTGCGACGGTACAAACGTCTACTCGTGTGCGCGTAAACGTAATTGGGTCCATGGCACTGACAGACCCACCAGTCTGACTGGCTTCAGGGTTTTGATTAGCACTCGGGCTTGATCAGGACTGAGAGGCGACAACAGTGGTAACAGTGCAGCTCGGTTTGCGAGGACAATGAGGGTGGATCTTGGTGGATCTGTTCACGAATGCATGTCGTGCGGAGGGCGCTAGTTGTATTGCCAAATTCATGTCAATTCTAACGCGCTCAGTTCGGAAAGTTTCCGCCAGAAAATGAGATATTGGATGACTCACGTCGATCAGGTTGCAGGACAACATTAACGTGACGCCAACATAGCCCGGGGACGTATAGGATGTCTATGTGTCCGTATACAAATCCCATATAGCTGCCAGACGCTTGGAGCCGGGCTCGGCGTGTGATAGTCGCGAGACAAGATTGATGTCTGACGATATGGCTGAACGAATTCAGATTTGGAAGATAGTTTCATCAAACGGGACCCTGGTAGAAATGGCAGGATGAAGGCGTCGATGTTGTCCCTATCAACTGACGATCATATCATGATCGATTCCGTGGTGCCCCAGGCAAGTGTTACGGGGGTCAAAAGGATGGTTAAGTAAATGAGAGTGAGGAACTTGCAAGACGTGCTCCCTAGGTTGGGGCCTCAAGAGGAAAGGAAATCATCGGTTGTGGCCGTATTGTACAAGGAGGTTATAATGATCTGCTGCCACGCCGCTTGTCCCTTTACCAAAACATCTACCAAAGTACATCTCCTTTCTCGTGTTCATCCAGTTCAAGCTCAAATTCCTGCCCTCGCTCAATCGGAAAAACGAACACGCCAACGCCAAAAAACTATCGCCGACTCTGAACCCACCACTGTTGCACAAAGCACACCTTACTTGTACAACGTCAACCCGCACACGACCTTCTCACATAAAAACATGCACCGTCCCCTCGGAGCGATCCAACTCACCCAGTCGCATCCTCCCAGCAGCTCACTCATGCCCTTACCAAAGCACATGCTGCCACCGTAACCTGAAGCACACGGTCACCATCAAGGAGGGGCGAGAAAAGCATGCCAAGCTCGTTGTTGAAACGATCGAACGTGAATGGGCCATCATCGGTGATCATGCAGAACGGCGAGGCTCATCGCTTTGAGGGCTCGAGCAGTTGGGACGCATCCTCGCCCGCGGTAAACTTCCTCCCTCCTGTCACGACGCCTCGGTCCACTATGCGTGCTTCCGGTGCCAGCGATGCCGTCGACACGGCGTTGGATTTTCTTTAATAGAGGAACTGGTAGGCACCCCATATATCCCGTCGTCGTTTACTTACTGTACAACGCCAACGCCATTAGTCCCTCGCTCCGGCACAGCAGCGCGACGACGCACGTCTCGACGATGAATACATGCAACCTGCCCGTCCCGCGCGTGCAGAGCACGGTCCCAATGTAGCTTCTTCGCAAAAAAAAGCCTGAAAAGCCGAAGAAGATCGCCCCAAGAGGACGTTCTCCAACACCAACTCACAGACCCCCGTTCGACAAGTCAAATCCCTTCTCAAGGAACTTGGCGACGCGTCGACGCGTCAACCCCTCCAGACGAGGAGCTCGGCAGAATGGACCCCTGGTCTACGAATAGCATCGACGGGGTCATCGCCAAACAAGGTGAGGGCATTCAGGAAGCGCACGCAGCTTGAATATCAACCAAAGAGCAGCGAGCTGGCGATGCAGGCGTGCACGAGGGAACGCAGCACGCCCACGATGTTGGCTGGCGCGGAGGAATCCGTGCGTGGTGGCATCAACGGCGTCCAAAGACGCGCCTCTCGAGTTGGAGGCTATGCAGGCGCAGTTCGAGTCGTACATGCTCACGATCGGCATGGATATTAAGAAGGTCCGAGGGGATTTAGCGCAGGCGAAGAGGCAGCATGGGCAAGTCGACGTAGCACTCGCCAAGGTCAATGCCATGCCACGATGCAGTTCCTCGATGGTACGTCGATCGTCCGTGATACCTGCACCCGTTGACTTATCTCATTGTAGATCATCAATGGCTGGCTGATGATGCAGAATCTAGACCTGGAATGCTTAACGTCGCGCAACCAGCAACTGCGTGATCAACAGACGTGTCTCGACATTGACCTTGAGCGCATCCTGGACGAATTAGATGTGACGAAGAAGTCCGCTCCAACAGCTATGCAACGAGGCAGCCAATTTACGGGCAGAAATGAGGATTCAAGAGGTTCGTCCTTGCCTGGCTATAATTGGACCGACTGACGAAGCCTGTCAGAATACTCGGGCGCGGCTGATCGAGGAAAACAAGACGGCACATCCTCGATGGCTATCGTATACGTGTACGCTTATTACGTGGGCCTAGAAGGCGCAACTGGCATAAGCAAGCAGGTCTATGGGCTACGGGGTGCCGTCTCACTCTTAGCCGCTTCTCACGTGATCCTGTAGTAGCTCCCATACAAGCCGCTCGGGGGAAAGCCTCAGTCCATGCAGCAAGACTCCACCAATGAACGTCCAAATTTAGCACGCTGCAAAAGACGCTAGACGCAGAGCGGCCTTCCTGGGCTAACGACTATAAGACGCTCGAGGACACGAGTGGACAAGAGTGGGTCAGAGAAGTGTTCGGAGGATGCCCGTCCGGCGCATCATTGAACGCGAGGTGCGCGCGTGGCGGTGCGTCGCCATCGCTGGGATCGATCGCGTGTCTAACCGTGCGTGACAGGCTCCAGAGGGAGTACTCGCACGAGGTGGTGGTGCACGCCGACGTGTTCAAGACAATCAATCGAGCGTCTCAACAACGTACAGGCGACGTCACCCCCGCAGTGCTTGGCCAAGTCGAAAGCACAATTGAAGATCTGATTCGGGAGAAATCGAAACTATAAGTATTATGTATGCTTGGGAAGCTGATAATGCCGCCATCCTGCCACATATCAGTAGGCCTCGACGCCCGCCTTGTCTCATCCTCCCTGTCCTCCCTATCCTCCTTGTTTGATAGTTGCCTATGTAATGCCTCCAGACCTCGGCGCTCACCTCATCTTCCTCAATAATGAGCTCCTTCCAGTTCCCGCAATACATCAAACAGTTCCTTTTCCTTTTCCTCGTAAAGTGTGGCGATCTTGTGGAGCTCCTTGTTGAGCAGTGGTGTGAACACGGCATCGAGGGGCAATCGTCTGGGTCTCCTGCAGAAGCACCGCCTTCGAAAATTCGGCTGCTCAATTCAGCCGCACTGCGGAGAGTATCGTAGTAGCAAGAAGTCTCGAGCATTCGGATTTTGTTGAGCGGTGTCGGTTTCGTCAACTTGCCAGCGACCATGGCCACCTCAAGTGTCCACTCTTCCAATTAGTGTCGTCATGAGGGGAAAACTCCACCGAAAGAAGGGGGACACCGTCCAGGGAGGTCGTATAGTGCACATGGCGGTCTGCGAACGGGTGCGGGTGGATGTCCGGTCTTGCAAAGCATTCCGCGAAGAGGGCCAACGCTGCAGAGAGGATGCTAACGGCGAAGTGTGCTGGTGAGGATGTGTTGAGAGCGGACGCCGTGCGGGAGGGGATGTGGAGAAAGGATGCGACGACGGGAAGAGGGTCGAGGGCAACGGATGTGAAGGAGGGGAGCATCGTCGCGTGGTAGCGGGACAGGGAGGAATTCGGAAGGTGATGACAGCGAAGGCCCGACTGGGCTGTCTCGCGGAGGAGCACGTGGAGGTCGCGGACGTGGCGCTGACTAATACAAAAACAGGTTGCGACAGGGGCTCTTCGAAATCGCATTCGGCCCACTGCCGTCGGCGGTACTATGGGCATGCACCCTCCCGACTCGGACCATGGAAAGGTACGACAAAGTCTTAGTGCTGAGTTTTTTGGCGAGTACACCGCCACGATTTCGATCCGCCTGGGTTCATGCTAAATTTACAAGTATTAGGAATGTCAAGGTGCACGCCAATCCATCCTGGAAAAATCAAATCCATTCCAACTACCCTCATGGCTACTCTGCAGCACCATACATTGCTTGCATAATCGATCTGGCGACACTCTCAAGCTCCCCTTTCTTTTCTGCATATTCCGCTGCCGAGGCGTTTTGCGAGGCATCAAGCCATGTAGTAGTCTGATCAACAGCAGACCGGATATCGCTGAGCGCATTACGCAAGTTGCAGGTGAAAGAATCAAGCCTGTTCTTGGCTTGGATACGGGCAGCCATGGCTGCATCCTCGGCTGTAATTCATATCGATACTGCATCCAACGCGACCTAAATAGAAACGTGCCTTTGTACTTCTCAGCATCGGCAACCATGCGCTCGATGTCGTCCTTGGACAGACGACCCTTGTCGTTGGTGATCGTTATGCGGTTCGACTTGCCTGTCGTTTTTTCGACCGCAGACACGTTCAAAATGCCGTTGGCATCGATGTCAAACGTGACCTCAATTTGAGGAACATCGCGAGGAGCTGGAGGTATACCGGAAAGCTCGAACCCGCCAAGCAGGTTGTTGTCCTTTACGCGCGCACGCTCGCCCTCGTATACCCGGATTGACATTACAGGCTGGTTATCCGAGTACGTCGAGATGGTCTTCGACTTCTTGGTAGGGATAATGGTGTTACGTGGGATGAGTGCAGTCATGACACCCCCAGGAGTCTCGATACCAAGGGACAGTGCAACGACATCAAGCAGAAGCACGTCTTGTAGCTTCTCAGAGGTGTCGCCACAGAGAATTGCGGCCTGGACAGTAGCACCCAGTGCGACAGCCTCGTCAGGGTTGATGCACATGCTTGGCTTCTTTCCGTTGAAGAAATCAGAGACCAGCTTCACGATAAAAGGGATGCGAGTAGACCCTCCAACTAAGACAATCTCGTGAACGCTCTCCTTGTCTGTCTTAGAGTCACGGAGGACCTTTTCGACAGGTTCCAGGGTGCTCCTAAGCAAGTCCGTGCACAACTCCTCGAAACGAGCACGTGTAAGGGAAGTGTAAAAGTCGATGCCCTTAAAAAGGGAATCGATTTCGATGGCAGTTCGCGTGGCGGAGGAGAGAGAGCGCTTTGCACGCTCACATGCACTACGAAGGCGACAAATGGCACGAGGATCGGAAGAGAGGTCTACATGACAGTCAGTACTATCGAAACAGAGAACAAAAGAGGCTTACCACACTTGTTCTTCCGCCTGAATTCCTGAACAAAGTGGTTGGTAAGACGATTGGTAAAGTCCTCGCCTCCCAGGTGATTGTCACCAGCAGTGGCTTTCACCTCAAAGACGCCCTCGTCGAGGGTGAGAAGGGAGACGTTGAATGTCCCCCCACCAAGGTCAAAGACCAAAATATTGTGTGCTTCGGACCACACCTTGCCAAGACCATAGGCAATAGCAGCAGCGGTGGGCTCATTAATAATACGAAGAATGTTGAGACCTGCGATGGTACCGGCATCGTTGGTGGCTTGACGTTGGGAATCATTGAAATGAGCGGGAACAGTAACGACAGCGTTGGTAACAGTGTGACCTAGGTATGCCTCAGCAGTCTCTTTCATCTTGAGCAAAACCATGGAGGAGATTTCTTCGGGAGACTGTCATGACAGTCAGTATACACAAGGCATTTGTTGTAAATCGAGTATGTACAAATTCCTTTGTCTTGCCACGATATTTAACAGAGATGTAGGGCTTTCCGGACTTGTCGAATACCTTGAATGGGAAGTAATTGATATCAGACTGCACATCGGCTTCGAAAAACTTGCGACCAATCAACCGCTTGGCGTCGAATACCCTGAGAGAGGAAGTGAGTCT
>JBBPUI010001444.1:0-10021 GCA_038094615.1 Heimioporus aff. retisporus | reverse complement strand
CCTCCTTTCCATCGGTAATAAACGTTCGCTTGCACCTGTGCTTGGTCATGAGATGAGATGCGAGGTTAACCAAAGAGATAGGCCGGTCAGGGTGACCGGGCGGGCGAAGCACGAGTGTCTCTTTGCAGAAAATAATCGCCTCATCAAGGTCTTGTTCTACACCAAGATGTCGATGTCGAGTGTCCAGATAGGCTGCAAGATTGTTCATGGCGACAGACCGGCCAGGGTGATTTGGTGGGCAAAGTACGACATCCTCCCGAGTGAGAGCGATCGCTTCATCAAGGTCATCCGCTGAACCAACTCGGTTGAACCGAGAGAAAAGATCTCTGGCAAGATTCGCCAAACACACAGACCTCTCCGAGTGACTTTGTGAACAAAGTGCAAGTGCCTTGCGACCGACGTCAATGGCTTCATTAATGTCCTCCATTTTCCCGAATTGTCCATATCGGGCTGAAAGATACATCGATAGTTGCACTAGACAACTCTTGCGCGTGTCTAGGGCAAAGTAGCCGCAACTCGGGAGTGCTTCGCGAACAAGGACAATCGCTTCGTCGATACAACGGCTTTGTCTGTCGCGCTCAAACTTGTTGCGTGAGTTATTCGCCTGATAGAGTAAATATATAGCTGGTAGACGCATATCATTCCCTGGACTTGTCATTCTAGACGGAAGACAGGACAGAATCACCTTTGGGGCTGCGGAGAAATGTCCCGGACAGCTGCCAGATTCCGTAAGACAATTGGCAGATTGCCCAAAACAATTGACAGATTGACTGAAGCCGGGGGTGCATGGCAGTCAACGTGCGCTTGAAGTAAGTGTCGCTTTCGGGAACCGATTATGGGAGAAGCGCTGGTGTGAGAGAGGCAGCAGTGGCACATGGACAAAGCCAAGGGGCAGAGACAGGAACGGTCACGGTCGGTTCTGAATTGAATATGTTTAACCTTCGGTAACTACTCGCGCCCAACACACTGCGCTGGCAAGATTATGCGAAAAGCGTCTCTAAAGCTTGTGCAAAGATGACAGCTCGCATAAAGGTTAGGGAGGGGAAGTCCACCGGCAGCACTGCATTCCTATCAAAGGAATGTGCCTACCTTCAGCTCAACTGCTTGGCACGGATAGCAAAGTGAAGATGTGGAAGTCACTCGGGCGAGGATGCGGGTGGGGAGTCGTTCACAGCCAGATGTGTATTAGTCTGGGAGGAGACACTCCGTCATGGCAGCACATCAACTAGGTATCTAAATGTTCGTAAATGGTCTGCTGAGATTACATTTTGCAAAGTGATGCGGAAAAATATTAGGTGTGAATGACCCTGGTACCCGTGCTGAGCTTGCATGAACATCCCACTATGAGTAGAATGGTCTGACAAGGTCCACGAATTACTACTCGCTCCACAAACTGCGTATCTGGTATCGTCCATCACCGAGATCCTGTACGCCGATAAAAGCCACACCCACACCCACACCCACACCTGTTCGGAAGCAAGAAATCGTCACCACGGACGTCATGACGCAGCGCTCGCACCAACGTCGCGCGCCTCCACGACTGACGCGACATCACCCCCATCCGAGTCCACGCGCGGCCCCGCATCCGCATCTACGCTCGGGACCGTACCCTCCCCGTCGGCACCCTCGGGCACGATGTCCTCGGCACGCGCGCTCATCCTCCGTGTCGTCCACTCTCCCGATGTCACCTCCTTTCCCCACAGGTCTTCTCTCTCTTTCAATGCGGACGTCCGCTTCCCCATCAATGCCCTCTCGTCCTTGCCCAGCGGGTGCAATAAAAAATCTTCCGTTTGCGGGACGTAGAACAAGCGGTACGTCCGCACACACACGCGAATCTCGAGCGCACCGCGGGCGAGCACGTCCGGTGTCGTTGCCGTCACCGACGGCCGCACGTTCCTACAAGCGCGCATGAACATCGGTGAGGTGAGATGCATCGAGGAACGCACCTTTTCAAGAACGGGCGTCGCAATCGTGCCATGGGCAGACCCTGTGTCGAGTCACCCTTCAAGGCGTCATTTACGTACGGCAGCACACCGAAGAAAGGCACCCACCGACACGAACGCATCAATGTACGACTGCCACCGCTCAGCCAGGATCTCCGCGTCATAGGCTTTCGAGTCGTCCTTGGCCAACAACTGTATCGTCATCGTCCTTGCGTTCTGTATCTATCCACCCTTTGAATGCGTCGATTGAAGGCGAGCACGTTATGAGGACGTACCCAATCAACACGGTAGATATTCTCTTCAGGTCCCATGATATTTTCTGCCAACCGACGACTGTTCGTCTGATCATGCAACGTGGGCGAGGACAACCCGCGGTCCCGTCTGAGCAGTTCAAGCAGGTCGTGACATCGTGTGTCCGAAAGCACGAGCTGCACCTGTTTGATGAACGCACCGAGGACCTTGTCGATTGTGAATATACGGTACGCGTCCTGTGTCTCGCTTCAGCTTGCATGACATGGGCAAGAAATGAAAGCAGACCTTGTATCCAAACATGTATCGCATCTGCTCCTCGAACCCATGCTGATCAATCTCATTGTCGAATAATCGTTCGCATGATTCGAGCATGAGCTCATAATAGTGCTCTGCGTGGGTGATGCGTTCGTCCATCTGAACGACTGACGGTATCGTCGATGCTTTCGACGCCGTTAAGGCGGGAGTACTTTTTGGGGTTCGGTTTTGCAACGATACAGCAAGGTTCTTGAAAAACAAGAATCGGGAATACAGCACCTGCACAACAGACCATCAGTTCCCGTGTCGGGCGAGGCGCATTACCTCACTCACCTCGAGCAATCGGAAGAGTACATAATAAATATTGTTACAAAAGAAGACGTGTTTCCGCGAGGCGGGCCTTGACGGCGAAGGGGCGTCACCTTCGGCCTTGTCTTCCTCCGCCGTGTCCACTTGCATCGCATCCGGTGGCGTCGGTGAGACAGCACGAGATGGCGCGGGCGACGTCCCGTCTGGCGCACGCGCCTTCCGCCCGGTTGATTTGGCCTGCTCGCTCTTCAGTAGTTTCTTTCTCAAATCACCACCCGAGGCGCCTGCTTTCCGCCCTCGGTTTCCCCCCGCGCGCGATGAGCTTCCGCTCACCGCACTTGCCGTCTCGACATCGTCGGCCACGCTACTCGCATCGTCTGCACCCTCCCCGTCGATCACCTCTTGCACCACAAACGCACGGTTAAATGCTTCGTGATCGAGAACGAAGAAGAGCGGAACAAAGCTCCTTAGGAACGCCTCCACGCGCTTCCGGTCCGCGCCGTTGATCTGGCCCTGCGTCCGATCCAACATGGACAACGTCATCTTGATCACGTCCTGCAACACGCCCACGTCGTCCATGTCATACGCCAGTTGGTGTCTCGGTCGTCCGCGCGCAAACAGCGGGTCGATGTACGACGCGCGCTTGTCCATTTGCTCATCCCGGATCGTCTCGATCTGCGAGATGAACGCACGTGCGGAAATAGCCTTCTTGTCCGTCGACTTGAAGTTGATGGCTTGGTGATCGAGCGACTTGTGGTAATTCCGCGCGTCAACTTCGCGCCATATCTTGTTCCATTCCCTCTGTGCACGTTTCCACTCTTCCTCTTTCTCTTTGAGGCGCATGAGCACGACGGGAATGGCGACCGACGGGGTATCCTGCATTGCTTGAAGAACGTCCAAGCCCGCTTCGCGACCGTATATCTTCTTGATGATGCGCTGGTGTATACTCTTGCCAGAGCCACCTAAATTAGGCTTGAGCTTAAACACGGCACGTTCTTCAGGGGAGAGCTGGGCGATCTTGTTGTTAATTGGGTCGAGCATACCGATCGTGCGCACGATCGCCTCGATGTGAAAATCGTATTCGTGCCGCTCTTCTTCCGAGCGATGGAGGGCTTCTTCGTAGACGTTCTTCTTGTGGGCGATGAAACCCGAATCTTCGCTCGACCAAGTCGGATGGGAAACCCATTCGTCGTTTAATACGGACTTGCACATCTCGTCGCGTCCCGAACAGGTCACCTGAGCCTCCTGTGCACGCAACGTCTGATCAGCTATTCTGAATACTCCGGGACAGTGGACACATACGGTAGACGGCATCCGTCTGTAGCTGCCTAGCTGCAGTCCAGTGTTGATGCGACCGGGTCTCAGGGGCATGATCGGTGCACTCTGACCCTGTGCGCGCGCCCACGATTGTTGCTGTTGTTGCTCCTCCAACAACCACCTCTCTCTCTCTCGCCTGTCGTCCCATCCGAGAATCTCTCTAAACTGACGCATAAGTTCGCCGTCACCAAGGAAATTCCGTGCTTCGCGGACGAGGCGGGCCGTGTCGATTAATTCCTGAGTGAAGAGATTGACGAGACGTAAGAATTCATTGAATGCCTCGCGGTTATTGATCGCTCGTTTGACCCGATCAAAGAAGTGGGTTTCGTCCAGATTGGGGACGAGGACGGAGGGAGCGGCGAATTGTTGCTGTAGTTGCAGTTGACGTACTGCAGAAAACCCCGGAGAAGGGGCTCGTTCCACGCCATTTGCGCCATTCACAGCCACGGGTGCCTGGTTTGATTTCGTTTAGCGCCACTCGGAAAAAGGTAAACTGAATGGAACGTACACGCTGCGTGGGTGCTGCTGTCTTGGGTACTATCTCCCTCTCACGCTCCCGTTCATTGCCCTTCCGCTTTCGTTTTTGGGGGACAGTCGCAGCTTCTGCCGCGGCTGAAAGTGAAACCTCGGGTCTGCGTCGCGTCGATCTGTCCAGAGGAGTGTTGGACCGCGTACGCCTGACTTCTGTGGGCGCGGCGAGAAGACTGTCTTCCACGTCGTCAAAGAGCGCCTGGCCCTTTTCGGCCATAAATACCCGAAAATCAGAGCGCAGATCGGGATCATCTTTGAACAACCGTGCGATTTCGGCGGACACTTCCCTCTGGATTAAAAAAATGTCAGCGGCGTTTCGAGCAGCACATGTGCACGCGAGATAGACTCGCCTCGTCGACGGGGTCGGTCGAGACGTGATATTTGCCCAAGATCTCCAGGAAACGACGGTACGTCGCCTCGTCGCACCGTTGTTTGATTTTCTGCACATACTGCACGGCGGGCTCGAAAGCGACACTGTCTAAGCTCACGCCATACATGCTCGGGTCTGGAGGGAGGATGGTTGAGGGGCCAGCCACCGGACCTTCGGCACGAGGCAAAGAAGAACCCTGCGAGCCACTCGGACCAGCCGGCTCGTCGTGCATGGTGGACTGCAACAACGTTCCAGAGGGTGTCGTCACCGTGATCATAGCAGCGTGTTGAGCGTCCACAGAGCACTCTATGCGATAACCGAGGGGGAGAAACGTGTTGAACCCTTGGATGAGGGACGGGTGGCCACTGAAAAGTTGCGAGACGCGTCTGATCACGCCGGGTGTGTCTATCCTGTAACCAA
Organism: Heimioporus aff. retisporus; assembly: GCA_038094615.1. Classification (NCBI taxonomy): domain Eukaryota; kingdom Fungi; phylum Basidiomycota; class Agaricomycetes; order Boletales; family Boletaceae; genus Heimioporus; species Heimioporus aff. retisporus. The sequence goes on along the minus strand of JBBPUI010001444.1, from coordinate 4,624 downwards.
CGGCCGTGAGCACACACTAAGCCGGAGGTCAAACGCCGCACGCACAGCTGACTCTTGAAGTCTTTCATGATGTCCAAAAATTGGTTGTACACATCGGGCTGGTCCTGGAATTGCACCTTGACGGCGTCGAGGTAGCTCAACGCATCCGTGACGTTGAGCTGGCGTTCTTGGGGCTGGCCCTCGACGTAGGCCAGCGGTGGCAAGCGCACGGAGAACGAGTCGGGGACCATGGTTGTAGGCAGAAGAGCGGCGTCCGCGCTGGGTTGCACGGGGGGCATGCTGATGTCTCGCTTGGACTCGATCGTTTCGTCGACTGGCGGCACTTCCTTGGTTAGTGCGGATTCTGCACCGGACTGGTCCTCCACCATTTCCGCTTCGGTTACGTCCATCGCCACGTCTTGCTCGACGGTGGCCAATGGCTGATCTGACGCACCAGACGCCGAAATCTGGATCGCGCCCGTAGTGGGTTCTGCGCTGACGTTGATGGCCAAAGTGGCTGCCTCGTCGCGGTCGTCGTGCTGGGCGGCGGACTCGATGGGAAGGGGCTGTTGTTGCGGACGTTGCTGCAGGTCTTTCTCGACGTCGTCCATGGCAACGTCGTCCGTGCGTGGTAAATCGTTGTTCTCTGCTTCACGTTCGCCGTCCATTTTGAGGTTCGGTTGGCAGTTTCAACGGAATCGTGAAAATGACGAGTTCGATCACGCAAGTGGCTGTACACACAGGGCGGAATTAGATTCCGACTTGTTCTCACACAAGCACTTGGAGGAAGACCATTTTGCAGGGGCATATGGTGTAGCTGGTTATCACATCCGCTTAGCATGGCGCTGAGTGCGGGGGGTCTCCGGTTCGAGTCCGGATTTGTCCACATTTTTTGTTCTCTCCCAGGGCCACACAGAAGATAAATTATAAAAAAAAAACATTGACCAAACCAGCCGGCGCCCAGACAACAACCTCAATTCAAGTTCTCATCCCGAACGGCGACATCGATCGTCGCCAAATCATACCCGTTCACGAGTAGATCCTGCTCTCGCTCTCGCACTACCTTGCGCGCGTTCAACCTGGAAATCCAACCCATCCACCAAGTGTCAGCCAAGTTCAGAACAAACCACTCACACTGCCATCATCGAGTTGCCGTACGCTAACCAACCCATGAAACCTGCCGCAACGTCGACGAACGCGAGCGGGAACTCACCCTTGCTAATAAACGACGTCGGCAAGGCGACGAAAGGGTAACCGCCCTGTACGACGAACTGGGGGATCCCGCGTCACCCCAGCATCGCGGAACGCCGAACGAGCCAACCCACCAACAAACACCACCCGAGAGAAATGAGACTCATCGGAGGCGCACGTCAGCCGCTACGAATCGCATCGACCACCGACAGAGACCGACCATGTGAAGAGCCCCATGTTGATGAACACGATAGTCAAATGTCGAAAATAGTTGCGCGACCTGGTCCGTAAAAAATGCGGTCAGGCTTACGCTGCGCAGAGTAGGAGGACACCACGACCCACCTCTGAATGTTCCGACGCCCCTCTCGAAGGTAGAAAAACACGGATCCCGTGATCAAGCTATCACAGACGGCACTCAAAATTGCCGATCGTATGGACCACTGGTACGTCCACGATCGAGGAACGTGAATACCGATGTGACACGAATCACAACAAACGCACTGGGTCATTGGAAATGGAAGCCATACTGCGGGTTTGAATGCTGCGCCGTCTGTCACGCCATCGAGCAAAACGGTAGCGCGCGCACACGTACGCTATATATGTCGCCACTGAAGACAAGGACGGACTCAGCATTGCCATACGGCTACGAGAGCGGCCAGCGTACGAACTCGATCCAGATGCTACAACCGTTTAGCAACGGTCTGAAAGCGAGGCCTAGGCCACATACCAATTTTAGTCAACGCCGTCGCCATCTACGTCACCCCACGACTGAGTGTTACGAACTCGGTGAACCGCGTCACTCACGATCAGTACCGTCAGCAGCACGTTCCGCCCACTGACTACATCCCACTCGGTGAACAGAGTCAGCAAGAACAGGTTCAAACGTACTTATCCAAATTCTGTGCGCATAAAAGCTGTTCGCGTGAGCCGGAAACGGCGGACATACAGGACGGACCGTCGCTCACCAGTGGGTCATCAACGTCACAATACACTTGTCATGTTCACCATCACCGTCACAGTCTTGATGCAGGGAAAGCTCACCGTGATCAACATGGATGCCTAGTCAACCGAACTGAGAGACCGTGGACAACGCAACGCATGACTGGATCCACGTACTATCAGTGTCCTATCCCGCCAATCAGCCTCTGAAACACGGGACCATAGTCACCAGCAACTCACAGCGGGAGTTGCGGAGCGCATGCGACTACACTCCTTGCACCATGACAGGCTACAAGGTACTTCCAATTGGACCCTGCGACGCAGTACGTGTGCATGCCGTCCATCACGCTAAATTAAGTGTTCCATCAGGTGCAGAGATAATCAACGCGGAGAACTTTGCAGACGTACAAAAGAAACGACACCTATCGGCCGTCCACATTTAGTATACTTGCATTTAAAATAAAGCCACGCACCATCGCCTTCAACCACCACAGGTCGTTCGGAAAGTTCATAAAGTAAAACATACACTGCCCTAGCGTACACCCGTACAATCTAGTGAAATCGGTCACATTCGTAGCGGACATCGCCGAAATAGACGTACGCTGAAGAGACCATGAATCCTGCGTGCGCCGTCAGCTAGGGAAATATATGTATACGCCATCACAAAGCTCACCGCACAACGCTGGCCCCCACTGGAGCTCAAAGTGAGAATTCACCGTCATCAGTCACACGTCGACGGTCAAAGGTCCCATTTTTTTGCCTCAATTTAACTGCACCTTGGATCGGGTGCGTCACCGTACCTGTCAAACAAGCTTGGTTCAAGGGCCCGGTCTGGCAGTGCAAAAAACTTTATGGTATCCATGGTAGCCAACACCTGCGTGAGCACGAGGTGTGAACACACGAGCCCTGACATCACAAGGCCGGAGTGGGTGAGAATGACGTTTACACCATCTCAGGCTACTTGGCGGATGCGAACAGTCAGATTGCTGAACAAAAAGTACACACATCGCTTGACTTCTTGCAACGAAGGACACCTCTTCCAAACCAAGCTTCACGTTCGTTTTCTCCAGGCAGCCCCTCCGATACTGCCGATCCCAAAGTTCGCAAAAGCGCCACCGCTCACGGTGCTCGCGGGGGTCCCGGCATCAGTACTGGTGGGGCTCGTGACGTTGCCGAAGGAACCCTTGTGGGTATGACTGATGGACGGGCCAAACGTGGATCGATACGACGTTGACGGCATAGCCTGAATAGACAGGAACTTGTTCGGTAAAGGCCTGTCCTCTGTGTTGTACTACGCACACATCAACACCGCATGAGACGCAAGCGCCAAGGAACGCACCTGAAATTCCAGACCAATGCCGTCGGCTTCGGAGACATCCAAGAGTTTGACGAGTTTCTTCCCGATGCCGTTGAGTCGCTCAACGTCATCTTTGCTCCGCGTCCACAACTGGATCCGGTCCACCTTACTTCTCAGACTTACGACGGCCCCACAGATCTCGTCGCCCTCTTCAAGTTCCTCGCCGACCAACGCCATCGCCAACCACGCCCAACACCGATCGAGCAGGGTGGGGTTGTTCTTCATCGTAAGGACCCATTTGCCGCCTTGCGCGTTCGCGGCATCCTCCCACATCGGCTTGATCCCAGACTTGAAGATATGATAGTTGGAGTTGCGCTCCAGCTTTGAGGGGGGTTTGAGCCAATTGAAATAACGGCAAAACGATTCGACAGTGTCGAATTCGCCGATGACGGTCAGTCCTGCCTCATAATCATCGGACTCTGGAACGGCGGAGAAAGGGACGCTCTCCTCGGCCGTGCCTTTGGCAGGAACGAAGGGCGCCTTGGCTTTCGTATCGTGATACATCGTCCTGTGCATACCGTAAAAAGTGGGGTCCCTGATGCAAGCAAGTGCACACACACCACGTGAATTGCAGCGGGTGCTCTGGCGCCTTCATGACCGCGCCTGGCGTCTTTGGGTCCTCGATCATCTCTGCCTCCGGAGGGCGTGCCGAGCCATCGACGCTGAGCGATCTCGCCTTGGCCAGGCGTGCGGTGATGGCATCGAGGCTGGGGATGTTCTTGTACCCTTTGACCTTCTTCTCGGGCTGCTTGGTGGCGGAACCGGTTTGTTGGTTGAGTTCGTTCAGTTTGTCCTGAGTGAGGGGTTCCGTGTCGAGAAGGGCCTCCTCCGGGATGGAGGGCGTAGAGGACTTGGGGGGAGTAGCGATGGTGGTGCTCGTCAGTGCTGGCGAGGTCGAGCGGGTAGTGGGTGCGTTGACGGCGACGGAGTCGTTCGTAGACGTCGTGGACAGGGACGTCTGCGAGCCGGTGCGAAGGATGGAGGCGGCGAGACGGGGGCGGGCGGGCGATGAGCCGGCGGCGGTGGAATTCGAACTGATGTTGATACGAGCAGCGAGCTGGTTCAAGGACGGCGGTCGCAGGGCAGCCGCGGACCGCTCCGGCTTTGGTGCATGCATGGAGGCGTGCAGGGACTGCGGTGGGGGTGGGCTCGACATCG
>JBBPUI010001443.1:0-10025 GCA_038094615.1 Heimioporus aff. retisporus | reverse complement strand
GCCCAACGAACAAGAGGAGTGCAACCCACACGCAGCAGTGATCTTTGCAGCAGCGGCAGCAGCATCAGCCTTCTTTTTCTCCTCCCTTGCCCTTTCTGCTGCGAACACGTAAGCCTCATGGTCTTCGGGTATGCCCAGCTACGACGCCCATCAGACACGAAACGGCCAGGTCCACCGAACGAACGAACAACCCACCTGCGCCGGCGTCTTCAACTTTGGAAACGGCTTCCTGGTCGTCTTCGCAGGCTGCACCACCGCGATCTTGCCCGCCTCCTTGCCCTTGCCCTTGTCCTCCTTGTCCTTCTTCTGCCGCTTTTTCGGTGGCTCGTCCGCATCGGCCGGCTTTGGCGCCGCCTCGGCAGCGGGTGCGGGTGCGGGCGCAGCGGCCACCAGTTCGGAGGGCTTGTCAGGGGCCTCGGCAGTCACCGACGCCTTGCGCTTGCGCGACACCGTCTTTTTCGTCGTCGTCGTCTTTGTCGTCGCCTGCGCGACCGGTTCCTCCGAGACGGGTTCCGGCACCTACCACACGCATACACGCGCACGCACACAAAAGCACGTCAGCACGCTCCCCGAACGACGCACGCACGCCACAGACGCACCGCTGCCGACACCGACGCCGCCACGGGCACGGGCTCGCCGCGTGAGGGTCCGACCTTCACCTGAATGGTCGCCGACGCGCACGACCGGGTCCAGACGCGAAAGGCTTCAAAGTCGTCGTCTGTGTTATGTATTTGCGATGAGAACGCGTGTGTGTGAGCGACGCTCCTAAATTCGCGTGCGTGTGCCACGCACCGTCATCGAGGTCTACGAGGGTACCCGTGATGTCCTGCTTGAGCGACACGTCCGTCTCAAGACCGAGTCCAAGTTTTCGGCGGACGACATTTTTGAGTTGGTCGAGCGACCGCTCTGCGTGCACGTCAACACGTCGTGCGCATGCCTGAAGACAATGTCCGCACCGTGAAATAATCTGGCAAACGTTCTGCCCTCAGCCCAGTACACGATACGGACGGGGTCCAGTGGACTGTTCTCGTCGGGCATGGTAGGAGACAACCAACAGGCTTCTTGTTATGTAATGGAAACGTCGAGTCTAATTGAGTCGAACAACATACTAATGAATGGTACACTCGCTACCTCGTGATCACTATCAAGACATAGAAGCGCGTCGTAATGAACAAAAATAAAGAATCGTTTGGTACTGCCATCTATCAAAGGGTGTCTGCGAAGAATAAAGTCCACAATCCAAATGCAACAAGCGCGAAAATGGTTAAAGAATACACCGGAAACTCCAGACCAAGATCATTTACAGCTCCTGATACAAGGGTGAGCTCAGCAGTAAAAGGCGCAAGAAAGACACGTACGATCATGTTGAGGTTCCCGGACAAGAGACCTGCCACTCTCGATTAGCAACTGTCAAAAGGATACGCAAGATGACATACGGTTCTCCAAGATACAGCCATCGGGAATATCGATCCGTTGGCCTTCATTGGCAACGACAATAACGGTTCCCCTGAGCGTGACGTTCCTTCCAAAGTAGACGTCGCCGGTGACGGTCAGATGGTCAAGCTCAATAATCTTGGGAATCTTCTTGAAGCGCTTCTGGAACTGCTGGATCTTCTTGAAGTGATCACCAAGTTTGATCACAGGGGTGGTCTCGAACATTCGGCTCTCGTTCAAGACGAGCTGACCGTGTTGGAGAGAGTAAATATCACTCTTGATGAGGAGCAAGTCGGAGCAGGACTTGACAGGGAGGAAACGGGAACGAGGCACGTTGACACCGTGACCGTTCTTGAAGTGCTTGATTGCGGCACCGGCGGCAGTCTCGAGCTAAAACAACAGCTTAGTGGGGAGCATGGCCATGCTGCTGGATAAAATTACCTGGACGACGGCCTGACCGTCATCGTTGGTCTTGGGGTTGATGATGATCTCGAGTTCCATGCCCTCGGTTTCCATGATGCGCTTCAGGGCTGCAGCACGATAAGCGAGACGAGTTGAAGATGGGACAAAAATACGGACCCCTGAGGTTGATCCAAAGGTTGTTGGTGTTGAAGATCTTGAACTTGCGGATGGATTTAAAGTCCTCGACGTGTTCTGAAGGAACCTGGGCGATTTCAAGGAGACGGATGGAACCTTCATAATCGATGAGGGTTCCACCCTTGATATCGGCCTTTGTCTTGTCGGTGACTTCCATGATGAACTCGGCGTTGGTCTCGATCATGTGTTGCAAGATCTTTTCGTCGACGCTATCAGTTTGGTGAGCATGAGAGAAAAGAGTGGAAAGAAGGCGCATACACGGCACCCAAGTTGTCCGAGTTGGACACAAAGAGGTACTCTTTGCCTTCGGCGATGAGCTGGTCGAGGACGCCAGAGTGATAGAGGGCGTTGTAGACGTCGCCGTGACCGGGGGGGTACCAGTGCTTCTTGTCGTCGTCGGCACGCTTGGGGCAGGGCAACAGAGTCTCCTTGAAGATGCGGGGGTAGCGGGACTGGTTGAAGGTGGTGATGCGGACCTGCTGGTTGGCATACTTTTTGATGATGCGGAGGGTATCGTCATGGGTGTTGAAGGAGGTCATGAGGATGAGGGGGACATCGACGCGGTTGGTGGTGTTGAGATGCTCGATCTGACGGACGGTGAGGTCGAGGAAGGTCATGTCGTCCTTGACCTCGAGGGCGCTCTTGGCGCCGGTCATGCCTGTGCGGGGGTGAGCACGGGTGGGAGGGAGCCGAGGAGGGAGCGTACCCATGGAGGTGCCGAGACCACCGTTGACCTTGAGGACGGCGAGCTTGTTGAGGTTGTCGTTGCCCTTTGGCTGCACGAGGGTGTCGTAGGGGACGATCTGGTCGTCGGCGGGGGACTTGATAAGATCCCAGTCGCTGGGAGGGCATGAGGCAGTGGCGGGGCAGAAAAAGGAAATACGAACAGATCGACGCTCTTTGCACGCTCGGAGAGATAGCGGGTAAAGAGGAAGAAAAAGGCCTGCATCTCGACGTCGAACGCCTGGGGGAGGGGATCAGCTGGGGGGGGAGACGCGGGGACGCGGGGCACCTTTTTGGTGGCGGGATCGTCGACGGTGCCGACGAGACGGCTGATCTCGTTGCGCATAGACTTGGCGGCGACGCCGGTGGTGGCGGTCTTGAAGTCGATGTGGCTGCTGCCGCGGACGCGGGCGTTGAAGGAGTCGGTGCGCGGGGTCAGCGTGGCCATGGTGCTATCGAAGGATGAGATGGTGGGGGAAGAGAAGAAAGAGGGACGGACGGGGAGTTTGAAAAGTGGAGGGGGTGCGAGGTGTTTGTAGAGAGGAGGATCTGCGGGGGGGATCGATGCTGGCGGGTGCAGTTCGGCTTCGGCCTGTGGTGACGCTTAAGAAACTCTAGGCTGAGATCGATATGGTCGTGGAGCGTCGCGGACAAGTCCGAACTGAGTCCTTGCGCTTCTTCAGGGATGACGAGCTCGCAGACGGATCTGCGGTGCGTGCGTACGTTCGGGTCTTCGCGCACGACGGTCGGGTAGCGTGCTTGGAGCGGCGAGGGCGGCGAGGTGGGTCGTCTGCTGGGTATGAGCAGCCGGCGCGGCGGATTATAACTGCTCGGTAGCGACTGGCAAGACGACGAACGTGCCTGCATAAAACGCCAGCGAGGGTGACCCGTCTTTGCTTTTATAACGGTTACGCTCAACTTTCAGGCCACCTTGGACATATCGGGCCTGGCAGCGACGCGGTTCGTGCCATGATTCGCTCGGTGCATGTGCGGTGCGTGTGGGTCGTGCCTCATCGCTGCCCTACCCGGCCCCATCCGACCTTCTCGTCTACATCTCAGCATCCCAGCACGTTTCTCGCCAAGTTCGGCTCGCAGTTCTGCTGCACCCCCACCACGAGGCGACCTATCTCGCCCTGCTCAGAATCCTCTTCTCTGCTTTCGTCCGGATTGCCATTCCCGTCGGACAAACGCACTTCCACAACCCACCGCCGATCTCTCTCGTCACCCCAGTAGCACTTGCGGCGTCTCTTTGGGCGCGTTATCGCGCTCTCGCCCCCATCTTCGCTTCGCTGATCGGGGACATGCACGCCAGTCCAATCTTGTGATTTCGCGCTCCACTCGCATCGCGTGCCTTCTGGGGATCCTGTGGCTTGCTCCCCTTTGGGTCTTCTGACGCGCGAACCTTGCCCCAGCAGCCACTCGGCCAACTCTACCCGCCGACCGCGCTGACTGGGCCCCATGACCATCACTCTCTCATAGGAACATGCAGCACTCGCGCTGTGCGCCCGCTCCCTCGTCCCAGGAACAAGTAGTCTTGGCACGCTGTCACCATAACTTGGTCAGGGGTGGGGGCGCGTCCACGTCCGAATCCGACGGAATTGTACAACCCAGAGTCTAGCCTCGGCTCGAGCGTGTATATATAGCCAACTCTAATCTACCTATCTCGCTTTCCACGTCCCGAGTTGTGGCCCCGTCATAAAAATTGCCATTGAGTGATTAGACTCGCTCGGTGATCGGTTCGTCGCGCGAAGCATGCCCCACCTGACTTTTTTTCCCCCTTGGCTAGGCTCTCCAGCGCCTACAGGCGGCCGAGACGCACTGCACGGATCATCGGGCATTGATATACTCACAGCAACCCGAATGCGAAACGAGTCCGACCTATCTATACCGTCCAGTGAATACGAACGTAGACTAGGCCAGATGAAGAAAAATAAACCCCGACAATGAAAGAAAAAGTGTCCGACTTTACCCACGGATTTATATTGCTCCAAGGGAATGTTTACGACACGCACATCGTTTCCATCTTCCCCCCACTATTACCACTGCATCACCCACCACGACGTTGCCAAAAAGACGAGCAGCGGTGGCCACACTACCGCCACTGCGTCCCTCGCAAATCCGACGAGCACTCCGACATCGCGCGGAGGCGTCCGGTGCTCGCCGGCGGCTCCCCGACCCCATTTCCAAAATGGGTTCGGAAGCGTAACGCGGCGGCGGACGCGACCGATCTTCAACGTCCACGACAGCTGAGACCGGGAGCGCAGCGACGCGTAGTAAAATTCGCGCGATTTGTTGCTGGAAGACGGCAGGACAGAATCGGCATCGACCGTGTGGGACGAACCGGCCCGGGACAGGTCGTCCAGTGCCTCGGGCGTGTCTGCACGGGCGTGCTTCCTGTTCCGAATCTGATACGCAGTAACACCGTTTACGCGAATGACGTTGATCGCAAACAAGACGATAAGAGATAGGAGTCCGAGTGGGATATAGATATCAAGATATATTCCCAGCTGATCTGGCATCAAGCACGGCGCGTGCAACGGTGGAGGAACTGGCGTTTGTGTGATTTGATCTGGAGAAGGAGCGGTCGATATTAACGAGAGAAGCTGGAAGCCCGGACGGCGGATTCCCATCGCCATTGAAAGGGATTTAACAGTGATTTCCTGGACCTTTTCATTCGACAAAGGGATGGTGTGTTCATATTCACAATAGTCATGATCGTCACCGCTGTCGTACGCTCAGTGGGGCTGTCCGCGTATCAACGATCGACAAACCTCAGGATGAGAGACGGCTTGAGGGACTGGAGTAAAAAGTCTCTTGCGCCCTCGTTGATCAAGTTTTGGTAACCAAAGCCATGGCCTTGGCGTATGGTGCCCTTTTCGCGCAAGGGACCACAAGATGCACCCGAAGGGCGAAAAAGAGGAATGTGAGTAAACAAGATGACCGGACCCTGGGGACTGGTGGACACCGTCTGCTTGACAAACTCGACGGGGCCACGTGAAATGGCAGGCCAGCTATCAAAACTGTGGCCGCGATCAATGCGCAGCAGGTCTTCTTCGACCAGAGCGGGAGCATCGATGAATACGAGGGTGTGGTTCCCGATGGTGCGGCGGTAGTTCCGAGGACCAAAGTGAGAGGTGTAGCGGGAGTCAATTTCGAGAGAGAACGAGGGCAGGCTGCCAAGGCTAAAGGAGGGGCAGAATGGGGGGGTGCTGCACACATCAAAGACAGAAAGAGAACGAACCCTACATCATGATTGCCGGGGAGGAAGTAGATTGGGGGAGGCGAGTCGCCCAAGTTGAATATGCTGTTAAACCTGGTGACGTAGACCTCGTATCTGGGGCAAGGGACGTTGAAGGCACTGTTTCAGGGTGATGGCAAAACGTACTCGGGAGTGGACATGGACAGCCGGCCATTATCCATCATGTCACCTGGGCATGTGTAATTCAACTTACGGGAGGGTGGAATGCATCCGGGCGTACCTAGCACGACGACGGCATTTGGACGGAGACGGCGGAAGGCGAAATTCCAGCTCTTTCGAAGATTAAGGTCAACGGCGTATTGGCTGAGCGCGGAGAGAAGTGGCCCACGACCAGGGTACGAGTGGCGGTCGATAATTTGCGGATCCGCAATGACGAGCAGGCGGGCGACGCGTGCATCAGGAATGGAAAGCTGGACGGACGCTAAATGAACGGGGTGGACGAACGTGGGCGCGTGCTCGACACACCTGACGCACGTCCGGCCAGCGACAGGACGACAGCGCCTGGCGAAAGGTGCCAAGCTCGAGCCAGAGGACTACGAGCACCCAAACTACGCGGAGACCGCTACGGTGGTGGTGTATGAACATGCTGGCAGTCCGGGCCAGCTATAGGTCACGGTGTCCACTAGAAGCAGACTCAGAAGAAGCCGTCAAGTGCGACTTACCCCTTTTGGAAATGATCGCACCTTTTGTCTTTGGAATATTCTTTGCCAAAATTATATTTTTATATTTCCTGAGGGGGTATAAATTTTCAGCAAGTGCCGGTCAGCCATTCGCCCGCTCTCTTTCTGTCTCTTCTATGGACCGCGCTGACGATCATACCCCTTTGCTTGCCCCCACTAGCACCCAGCTCAGGAAACCCACCCCGCTGCCCAAAGTACAGATATGTATTCTCCTCCTCTCGTGTCTAATCGAACCCATCGCATCCCAATGCATTTATCCTTTCATTAACCAAGTAAGCATCACACATCCTCCTAATGTGCCCACCCCCTCTCACTCCGCCCTTCTCCAGCTCATCCGTGAGACCAACGTCACAGGCGGCGATGAGACGAGCGTCGGTCAGTCACCCACCTTCACCCCCCCTTTCTCCCCACCGCTCACGCCCCCCTCGCTTAGGTTACTATGCAGGAATGATCGTATGTAAAAGTATCCTGACCAATCGCCCCCCCCTCTGATCCCCGATGACAGGAGTCTCTCTTCTTTGTCACACAGGCTATGACCGTCCTCCAATGGAGTCGCGCTTCCGATCATATTGGTCGCAAGCCCGTGCTTCTATTAGGTATTTTCGGTCTTTCGGTATCAATGTTTTGCTTCGGTCTATCACGTACCTTTACCGGATTAGTCTTAAGGTGCGTATTTTTCCTCTCATCTAGCCGCCCGATCTCATTCCCGAGGTCACACGGCCAGCCGTTGCATAACTGGTGCCCTCAACGGCAACATTGGCGTCATGAAGAGCATGCTGGGCGAGCTCACCGACTCTACCAACATGGCCCAAGGTTTCGCCTTGCTCCCTATTGCTTGGTCAGTGGGTATGACGATCGGGTGAGCATCATCAAGCCTTGGTTGTGTGCTTTCGTCTCACTGCCATCAGCCCCGTCATCGGCGGCACTTTGGCCCGGCCGCAGGATCACTTTCCGCTCCTTTTTAGCTCTCCATTCTGGGCAGACTTTCCATACTTTTTGCCATGTGGCGTCACCGCTGGCTTCTCGTTGCTGACTTTTGGGGCGATCTTGTTTCTCCTCAAGGAGGTAAGCAACCCTTGGAATGATGACGTCCCATGACCTGTAATTGATTATTGCCAAGACTTTACCCCATGCAGGGTCATTAGAAAAACACGACCATTCTACCGATGCGGAAGCTCTTGCTCATGAAATCACTTATGCCGCGATTGATCAACAGCAACCTAGTTCCTCTGCGCCAATTCCCCTTTCCAAGCTTCTCAATGCTCCCAGGTTGTTGCGCATAGCCAATTATGGAGTGCTAGCCATCTTTGAGATCGCGCTCTACTCACTCCAGCCTCTTTTCTACTCCACAGCGATCGAGCATGGAGGTTTGGGTTTCACCCCAATGCAGATTGGACTTTGGATGGCTTGCTTTGGCATCGTTAATGGTCTCTTCCAGGCATTTTTCTTTGCTCCCCTCGCAGATCGACTGGGTCCCAAAACGTTGCTCCGCATCGGTCACTTTTGTTTTATCCCACTCTTCGTGCTCTTTCCAGTCGCAAACTGGATTGCCCAGCAGTGGGGAATCACATGGCTTGTCTGGGTTGTGCTTGTCTGTCAACTTGCATTGACAGTCATTATGGACATGTCCTTTAGTGCGTAGCTTGGTCACACTCACGACTTGCGACTGATCGTGCCCTTGGCAGGCTGCATCCTCATGTACATCACGGCCTCTGCGCCAAACCGAAGGTGCCTTGGCGCAATCAATGGTGTTGCACAGACCACCGCATCTGTCGTGCGTGCTGTTGGCCCCGCCGCCGCAACGTCGTTGTTTGCATATTCGATCCATAACGACTTTATGGGTGGGTATGGCGTTTACGTCCTTCTCGTCCTTGCCACTATCGCGACCATGCCATTGGGTGCCATGCTGCCAGATGATGTCGCAGAGCGCTGCTGATCAGATTGAATAGGGTGGGCGTAGGGCCACAAACAACCCCAAAAAAAAACTTTTTATGCGACACTAGGTGTGTCTTTTTTATTTATTGGACTTTTTTGAGGATCAATTAGAGTTACGATGTATGGGGAAACCATTTTTTGTACGCGTACATTACGTCTTCCATGTATCTACGTACCTTGAAATGCCATTCACGTTTTGAGACACGCAGCGTGTCTCATCAATCTCTTTGCCTGTGATTTCTTGACTTGATGGCGGCGCAAAAGGTGTCTTACATCGCTGTGCATGGGGGCGCTGGTCATCACAGCAGGGCGTCGGAAGGTCAAGTAAAAGACGCAATGAAACGGTGGTCTGATATTCATCATCATGCTCCTGATATCTAACATGCCCACACCAAGTGCGTGCTCAGAAGCCCTCCGGATGGCTTCCGAGTCTCCATCACCCACCGCACTCGCCGTCGTCGAGCGGGCGATCACCCTCCTCGAAGACGACGACTGCATGAATGCAGGTACACATCCGCACAAATGAGACTATCTCCGGTCAACATCCCCCCAGGTTACGGCTCCAATCTGACGCTCGATGGCACCGTCGAATGCGATGCTGCCCTCATGGACGGCCACACCGGCGACTTTGGGAGCGTCGGCGCAGTCTCAGGCGCGTCTGCCTTTGTCCTATTCCTCATGACGATCCGTATTTCTGAGTCCCCGCGCGTCGCGGCGATAGGGGTGACGCATCCGAGCAGGCTCGCGGGGGCGATCTTGAGGCATGCGCGCGTGCCGGACAGGATCGGGCGCATACGTCCTCTGTACGTTCTCTCCGAGCCCGAGGGTTTTTGGGGCTGACTGACTCTTCACTTGGCAACAGCACGCTCGTCTCCGCGGGGGCGCACGCGTTCGCGCGGGCACACGGCGTCGAGACGGTCGATCCGGCGCGGATGATCTCCCCGCGCGCGCGACAAGACTGGGCGCGCTGGCGGGCGCGGTACGACGCGCATACCGATGCCGGCGACGGCGCGGACACGGACGCAGACGCAGACGCAGCACCGATGCAAGACACGGTCGGCGCGATCGCGTGGGACGCGGACGGACATCTGGCCGCGGGCGTATCGAGGTCTGTGCCCCGCCCCCGTCGCGGCGCTTCTAACGTCGTTTTTTCTTTTTCTTTTTCCTCACTCGGACACGTTCTTTTCCTTTCCGTTCTCTTCTGACAGCGGTGGGATACTTCTCAAGCACGCGGGACGGGTAGGCGAGGTGAGTGTGGGGGAACGCGCGCGTGTGGGGAGTGCGGGGGGAAGTTGACTCCGGTGATCCGAGGCAGCCACGTTCGGCGCGGGGTGTTGGGCGGAGGAGTCGCGGGACGGACGGGCGGGGATGGCGTGTAGTATCTCCGGTGTGTGTGC
>JBBPUI010001442.1:0-10028 GCA_038094615.1 Heimioporus aff. retisporus | reverse complement strand
ATAGGTTTGCCGCCACGAAGGCGGAAGATGATCACCGGATGTTCCGTTGGCTATTTGATCGCCGGGTCGTGCCGCAGTCGATCCCATCCGACCCAGAGTTTCGTGAAGAATACAGCAGAATGACGGGTTTTATTTGGCCCGATACATGGCATGTTCAAGTGTGTGCTTTGTCGGCCAACATCCTGCGAAGTTTCTCACCGTGTCATAGAGTGATCTCCCCCGAGTGGATTCTGCACTCGAACCGTATGTCCTGGAGCTGTTGGGTGATGTGGCGAAGATTCAAAAAAATATGGTTCAGTTCATTCCTACCAAGGATTTTCCGTTTGATCTGCGTGTTCTGGAGCGCACTTTTTCAGCGATATTTCAGGCGTGCTATAGATCTCGTGAAAAAACAGAACTCGAAGACGATGTGTATGAATCATCCTGGCGTCACGACCATGATCGCCTGTTGTTTGATTTTTTCATTCGCCTGGTTAAGGGCTGGGAGGAGGATGACATGTATACCCTTTTTGATAGGATGACACGCCTGGAAGATCCGGCTGCACGGCCAACGTACGTATTTATCTGTGCAACCAAATATTTCCCTGGGCTCACATGATGATTCAGTCTAGAAGCCACTCTCCGTCTACCCATGAGCAACATGTTGCGGGATGGCATGGAACAAGAAGCTTATTCATCGATGCGAAGGTTGATCCTTCGAGAGCCTGGGGATCTCAAAAGCTGGGTAAAGAATCGCAGCGATTCACGAAACTGGTCCATCGATGAGGATCGAAACGCCTCACGGGTTTTTTCCCAGTGGTCAGCCTGGAGGCAGAACACCAGTGCGGAGTCGGAGACAGAGATGATATCTAACCTGGGCCAATTTCCTTCCACCGGACGGTGTGATGCACTGGGGCGACTTCTGGTCAAGCTTCCCGATGTGTCCTTGGAGGCTCTTGAAAAATTTCCTCTGGTTCGACGCGCGTGGGCGCTGAGAACCAGCAAAGATGAATCCTCAAAAAAGTCTTCTGCAAGCAGATCTAGGAGCCGCAAAAAAACCAGGGAACGGGGTGAACAAACGGCGAAGATGTCAAGTGGATCTTTGACAGTTCCAGACACTCGGGAAGATGGACGCACGGACACAGATGGCACCCAGTACACGATGCTATCGACCTCACTTCCTTCTCTCGCACTCAGTTCGAATGTGGAACGAACGACAGACCCCGTGGACATGGTTCGCGCTGTCGACGACCTCCAAGTCGAACGGGACGCGGCTCGGCTTGAGCTGCCTATCCTGACCGCCGAATATAAGAAGGCGTCGGACAATGCCATGAAAGGTACCAACAAGCTTAGGATGTACCTCACCGCATCCGTCAAGTTCCTGCAGTCTGTTGGTATCACTAATATGGCTGTGTACGGCGTGCAGGCCGACGGGCCCATCGTGGTCATACCAGCCGCCATCCTGCGGGACGATGACGTACGCTGTTTGTTCATAACCCATGCGCACGTTGATGATGAACCTTCTTCGCTTAAAACAGTTTGTCTATATATTTGAGCGGATCGTGGAACGGTTGGACATCTCAACACCACTTGGCGCATGGCACTACGCCACGATCCTGTGTCGGCTCGCGCAAAATCACGCCAAGGCACTTGAAAGGAAGTTTGAAGAAGTCAGAGAGAAGCTTATGAGCGACCTCGTCGAGGGCAGTAGGCGAACGGAGAGATGGACGCTCGATCACCAAATGGATGCATTGAAGGCGGAGAACAGAGCAAAATCGCGTGGACAAAAGGAGTCTGGATCAGAGAGGGTGTAGTACGACTTGGTCACGTCCACAGGACACATGTTACTGATCGTTGACCGGTCCGCTTGTTTCTGTACCATATCCTCAATATCGAAGTCACGATCGTTCGCCACTCGGTTGGAGTTGGCATAGCGGCAGCCAAGGGTGGTGGCATCCTCTCGCTTTTTGTCTCCACTATTTCAATTGCTATCCAAGCGATGGTTTCCTATGTGGAACGAGTCAGCAAAGATGCTTCCAACGTACGGAACTCACTGATTTTCTTGCAAAATAACCGAAGTGGCAAACGGTTTATATAGACTATAGACGCTCTCGTGGCCCTCTTGGGCCGGGTGCAACCTGAGGATTTATTATAGGCACCACGTAGTTCAAGCTCTGATGATCGTACCGACCCATTTTCTCTGTAGGAAACAGTGCTTCTCGGGCCATAACACCTTCGACATACCTGGGCTCCGAGCGAGTCTTCCATGGGCCTCCAGCTGGTTTCGTTTGTCCCCTTCTCTGCCCCTTGCCCTCACCTCCGGACAAGTACAACTATCTTCTGCCTTCGTCTGACGTGCATGGCTTTCACCCTCCCGATGCGCACGTCCTGTCTGCAGGTTCCCCCGCGATGCTTACTTGTCTCTCATGCCACAGAGTCGCCGCCCACTCCTTTCGCCAGTCAGTGCAGGTGCCCGCTCGCACACATGCAACAATATGCGTCAAGGCGATGAGGCAATGATCACCGCGCCAACATAACCATTGCGCTGTCGTCACCATCATTGTCGTGGGTCAGTACTTACTGTCCATGCAGGCACGCAGGGGGAGATGGTAGGAGCAAGACGAGGGCGGGCGGGTGTGGTATGGGGAGAGTGAGCGAAGCATCCGGGCATGTCAGGAAGATGACGGCGATGGCCATATGCACAGCGAACAGGGGCGGATTGGGATAGGGTGTGCGTTTGGGCGCGGGTGAGACTCACGGGTATGGGCTCGAGCGAATGCGGGGGGACTAGCCGCGCATGCCAACACCGATTATGGTGATGGGCTAGGCAAGACGAGGGCGGACCACAGTAACGATGACATATTGATGATCATGTTGCTGTCGCCGGTCACAATTCGATTCACAAATCAGAGTCAGCAATTGCACCTTCATCATGTCTGCGCACATTGCAGGTGGAGTAGAGATGAGGCAAAGTGAGTGCAGGTGACTGTGAGGCAGGAAGGGCAGGCAAAACCTTCGAAGGGTGATGGAAGGCACGGTGGCTACGCCGACTCAGTGTATGGGGATGCGGGAGGGCGAGAGCGATGGGGCTCGCTCGGGGCACGCGCGTAGTCCTTGTTGACTTCGTGCAGTGGTCATACAAGGCCAAAGAGAATAAGAATCTCCATGAACTGCCCATACACCTCCAAGGATTTTGATGAGGAAGGCGAGTAGCCTGGTCCAATTGCAGACTTCTACTGGAAGTTTATGTAAATGATCGGGTTGTTCCGAGTCTGACCCTGTACGTCGCCGTAGTACAGGCCCGAGTGGTGGTCACAGCAACCGTACGTAGCACGGGATTCAGCTACTGAAACATCATTTGGTGAGCCTCGAGGCGTAGCAGACACTCGTTCGACCTCCTCCTCATCGTATAATGTCGGCAGAACTTATATTAGGTCATTGCCAGCAGACATTCCTTGACATTGCAAACATCTCTGCTCAAATTCGCTATTCTGCAACGTTGGCACGCGGGACGAGCAACCAAAGATGCAATGAACATTTTACCCTCCAGATTCAAGAGTTCGTCCGCCAGCTAGATGCAATCCGCACATTTTCGGACACAATTCTCGATGCCATCACCCTTCATCGGTTTACCATTGATGCACGAATAGTCGACTGGCTATGGAGTGGAGGACCACGATTGTGCTTGGAAAAACTAAAAGAGACTCACGACATACTACAGGAAGACAGCAATGTTCGACCCCGCAGGGTCCATCCCAGGCCACATCGGCCAAGCAAGGACAAGCTCGCTGGATGCATGACCCTCTTCAACAAATACAAACACCACTTTCATCTCTTGCTTGCGCATGATGCTTGGTGAGTCCACTCTGTCATCACATCTTCCAATGTTGACCTGACCTGCTGTCGAAACGTTCAGGAGCCGAGAAGGGCTTCGGAACCACACATCAGAAACCCGTCATGACCCTCAGAAGGCCTGCGCAACCGAGAGAAGCACGTATGTTTCATAGTGGAAAGCGGAGTGTTTTGTCCCTAAACATGGTTCCAACAGTGTGGCAACAGACACGGAAAATGAATACCACACAGCAAGAGAAGACGGCCCAGAAGACGAGCCCGAGGATGGTCATTTACTGCACCCGAAACGAGCGCGCAAAAAGAATTCCAACAGTATGCGTGTTGAAACTTCGTTACGCCAGTTTACTAACAATGCCTGTTATTAGAAAAAGTGGAAGAAGTCATTCGATGGCTTGATGCGTTGGATTGTGCACAAAAACATCATGATACCCTCCAGCTACGTCAAGAAGGAACATGTGCGTGGTTCTCCAACACAACCGCATATGAAAAGTGGAGGTCTGGCGGATATCAATCCTTGTGGTTGAGTGGCAAAGGTGTGGCCCCTCGCTCTCTACGATTCATCCTCGTTGATGCAGGATTTTCTGAAATTTCAGCCGGTTGTGGAAAGTCTGTTTTCGTGTGAGTCTGTCCGTCGTTCACTCGTCCTGGTATCGACATTTTGCAGTGCATCTACGATCGAGTACCTCAAGAATACTCTGCACAATGGAGAAGTTCTCGTATTCTTCTACTGCGATTTTCGCGACCAGCGGTCTATGGATCCTACGGAGCTCATGCGTTCCCTACTCTCTCAGCTGTTTCACCATATGCTGGACCCTGGCGTTGACCCTGGCGACCTCCCAGGCAGAATATTGCAACAGAAATGCGAGGGTACACCATCGCTCAGTGATCTCAATAAACTCTGTGAACTGGTATGGCTAGCTGCCAGATGTTTCGATCGCCTACCCATCGTGATCATCGATGGGGTAGATGAATGCATAGATATTGATGCGCTCTCGCATGCTCTCGTCGAACTCCATGATGATGTTCGGCTATTGGTGACAAGCCGACCCGATCCAATCATTCAACATCATTTTTCCCCGTTCCCATCACTTTCCGTAGAGAACCTGGGAAAAGAGTTGGCTGGGGACATAGCGTTGCATATCAAGCAGGAGCTGGACTCACGCAAGCAGCTGAGATTAACTGATCAGAAGGTGAAGGTAGAAATTAGCGAGATGTTGGGCCGAAAAGCGGACGGAAGGTAAGAACATGCATCGCCTTAGTCTGTAACTAATCTGGTCCATTCCCAGGTTTCGTTGGGTGCAGTGCCAGCTTGATGCTCTCGAGCGGTGTGCAACCGAATCGGACGTGAGGGATGTGCTCAGCAATCTTCCGGAAGGACTAGAAGAGACGTACGAGAAGATCTTGGAGGGAATTGATGAGCGGAAGGTGGAAGGGGAAATTGCGCGGCGCACGCTCGGCTGGCTTGTGGTCGCATTGGCGCCCCTGAAGCTGGCTCAGATTGTCGATGGGCTCTCAGTCGATTTGATTGAAGCACAGAACCACGGCGAGGTTCGGTCGCTGGTGGACAGGCTCTCGAGTCTCGTATCGTATTCTGAGAATACGGATGTCCTGACTTTGTCGCATTTTAGCGTGAAGGTACGTTTTGAGAGCTTGTTGCGTTTACATCGTTCATGCTTTCTTCTGTAGGAGTACCTTACCTGCCGAACAACCCTACCTATCTATCAAATCGTTGCCCAATCTGCTCACGCTGAGGTAGCGATTATGTGCATGCGTCACCTCTCTTTCCTCCTGAAACAATCCCCCGCACGTCTGAAATTTTCTCCAACGAAAACCTTTCCGATTCTCTCCTATGCTCTTTCTTTCTGCTTCAACCATCTCGCTCATGTCGATGCAGAGTCCATAACTGTCCTTGAAGCGCTGAAATTACTCGGATCGGATGTTCGCCACTTACCATCGCACTGGGAATGCCTCTGTGAACTACGCGAGGATGAACTCGGATGCCTGTATCCTTCTTGGCCATCGTTCAGACATGATTTTGAACTCTACATTCTCATCGCATACTCGTCCACCCCACTCCTCAAATCATATCTTTCAGGTCGCCCTCTTAATCCGAGATTTGGGGCGAATGCTCTCTTATATGCAGCGGACCTGCGGAAGACTGGGCATGCTCTTGTTCTCCTCGAGTATGGCGCTGACATGAACATGCGTAGCTTGACCATTGACGACTCCTGCCAAGCTTCTCCCCTTGAGGTTGCCATGGACCGAGGGGACGATGTGGTCATCAGGGAACTCCTGCAGAGAGGATGGCTGGTGTCCGACGAGATTCTCGCCACTGCAGTCTGTCTACCATGGCATAACACTTGCGTTCTTGTCAAGTTGACGCAGACCGACGCATTTGCAAAATGGGTGATTGAGATTGGGGATGAGAAACTCTTTCGGGGCATATTTTGTAGCGCGAGACCCGACTCGGGGGACAGCAAGAGGACGGACGAGGACCACGTAGCGCTGGCGCGGAGATTGCGTGAGCTTGGCCAAAACCTCTCGGCTGATAGTCCATTCGGAGCGGAGCTCGTCGAGCGCGCGGTTCATGCAGCACACACCTCGATGCTCGACTTTTTACTTCCATCGGATCGACCAGTCCCTTCACAGTTCCTCCTTGTGGCGGCGACCAGAGATACATCAGAAACAGTTCCAATAGTCTCTTTCTTACTGCGCAGGGGGGCCGATGTTCACGCTGCGACACCTGAAACTGGGGACAGTGCGCTTCACCTGGCTGTAAGGTGTCCTTGGGAACCGAGGCGGTTAGAGCTAGTCAAAATGCTCACCGCTGCTGGATGTGACCCTCACACACGTAATTCACGGGATGAGACAGCATTCGTGCGGGCGGTGAAGCTTGGCTATATCTCCGTGGCAGAGGCGCTACTCCCATTGATCGATTATCTCCCTCCTGACATTTTATTTGTCGCATTGCGACCCCGACGATGGAGCGTCCAAATGGTCCAATGGTTGCTACTCAAAGGTACAGATGTCCATGCCACTACATCCCATGGGAATGCTGTACTTCATCTCGCCATGATAACAAATTACAGCCATGATGAGGATGACGAAGATGGCATAGGCTGGTCAGCTTATTGTCGAACGGAAGCCGAATGCTTGGATATAGTGAAAAGTTTCATGGGGGCTGGCTGCGATCCCACCGCCTGTGATTCTCGGGGAAAGGCAGCTCTGGAAGCTGCCATTGAACAACAAAATGCATCTGTTGTCGAATACCTACTACTGTCATGCAATGTCCCAATTCCTCCGGATGTCTTATCCAAGGCTTTGTTAAACCAACTCTGGAGTGCACGGGTGGCACAATCACTTCTACGCCACTGTGCTAATCTCCATATCACCAAGGGCTTGGACAACGGCAATACCCTGCTCCATCTCGCCATTGCCCACCGGCACCAACGACGCTGTTTGGAGTTTGTAAAGGCGTTCATTGAGGCTGGGTGCGATCCCACCGCCTGTGATTCTAGGGGAAAGACAGCTCTGGAGGTTGCCATCGAACAACAAAATGCTTCCGTCGTTGAATACCTACTGTCATGCGATGTCCCAATTCCTCCAGGTATCTTATCCAGGGCTTTGTTAAACCAACTCTGGAATGCACGGGTGGCGCAATCTCTCCTGCGCCACTGTGCTAATCTCCATGTCATTAAGGGCTCAGATGATGGTAACACTCTACTCCATCTCGCCATTGCCCACTGGGACCAGCGACGCTGTTTGGAGTTTGTGAAGGCATTCATTGAGGCTGGCTGTGATCCCGCCGCCCGTGATTCTAGGGGAAAGACAGCTCTGGAAGCTGCCATCGAACAGCAAAATGCATCTGTTGTCGAATACCTACTGTCGTGCAATGTCCCAGTTCCTTCAGGCATCTTATGCAGGGTTGTATCAGACCGGTTCTGGGATTTACAGGTGATGCAGTGTCTTCTCCGCAATGGTGTTGATGTGCATGTTACTACGGACAGTGGTGATACCTACTCCGCTTTGCCATTCACCGGAACCAACGATTCTGTTTGAAGTTTGTAAAGGCGCCCTTTGAGGCTGGCTGCAATCTCACTGCTTGTGATTATTTATAAGGGCAAGACAGCTCTGGAAGCCGCCATTGAACAATATACGTGTTTGTCGTTGAAAGACTAACCGTGGTCATCATGGAAACCACGTATTTCGTCCTGATGGTTCTGCTAGCGGATGGCGAACATCAAGGCGCGCGTCGACGACGACCCCGTTTCCGTCCTTTTTCAGAGTTCGAGCATCAAAGTAGCATCGTCTGCCGCAGTTCGCCGAACCAATCGTGAGGTATAAGGTAAGTTTGCACCGTTCGCCGAAAGCATTGTCAAGGCCGAACTTGAAGTCGACGCTGCCACCCGACCCAGCTCCAGAGTCGCAGAGGTGGTCCGTGCAGACCCCAGTCGCTGTTTGCGTTCATACGGTCCCCCAGTTCGTCGTGCATGGAAAGTCGCATCGACCAATCTGTGATGCGTCCGTCGATCCCAGAAGTGTCGGGGATTCGCGTCTCTCTTAGTGCCGGCGGGAAGCAGTTGTACACAGCGCCGGAACACGCCTGTAATGCCACAACGGGTGTTTGACCGTTCTAGAATACGTTGAGAGATGGTGGCACTTCCCTGTGATATTTCGTGCTCGGTTGTGGATACATGGGTGCAGGTTGGACCGGAAACCGCACCCCATGCATGGTGTCTCCCGGAGATCGCACCGGGCTCCTCCACACAGTCGGGATCCCTGTATATGGTGGCAGTTCGACAGGCTTGTCGGGGTCATCCCGGCTGTGATTCTGCAGGACGATGGGCGTGCGTGTCTGTTAATGTCCGTGCGGCGACGATGATCAATGATCGTTAGGTGCGTGCCAGTCCGTGTCTGCTGGATCGTGCAAGTGTAACTGAGAACAAGTTTGAGGTATTCGGAGACAAGCTGGTAGCTCGCGATCGATCGATCAGGTAGTGAAGCACATGGGTGTCGTTTATGAAAGAAAGTACTAAGATATGATAAACACCATGATGTCTGAAAAGTTCGTTATTGCCTAAAAGGAAAGGGTCGAGGTGGTGTAGCAATGCCACACCAAGTGATAGGATATGCCGATCATGGTAGTGTATGGAAATAAAAGAAGAGAGACAACGTTGTGCTGGACATCAAATGCCGACATCGTATCCATGCACATGATTCGTGTCATGATTCTGTCCGTTTTACTTCATTGCATCGCGATTTGTTCGGTCGGGCCTTGAGAATGCGCTATCACGGAATGAGCACTACGTGGCGGACGTGAACAGAACGCGCACCTTTGGCTGTTGAGGATACGCCTGCGTTCCTCAACGCCCGCGATAGAGTGGTGATGGAGAGGCCTGAATACACTTGGACGTCAAACTGTTGGTGACGATCAGCCAACAGGCCGGGCGCATATATGGGATGCACCGGAGGCAAAAAAAGCGAATCCGGTGACGTGTCCGATGTTATGTGAAACAATGAGCATCGCTATGCTGAGATAAGGAGAGCACGTACACGATGAAAATGGCAGGGGGACGTCGTTGGTACAGTAGTCCTCGGGCAGCTGCCTCGGGGCCAAACGCGGTGCGCTAGGTATCGGGTGCGCCTCGCACGTGCCAAAGTTGAGATGAAGCTGGAGTGGTGGCAGACGCACGACGAGGTAGGGGCGAATATCGCAGCGACCCTGGTTCCGTGTCAGACGGTGTCGTGTATCATGGTGGCATGAGATTCCACGGCAGGGAGAGTGGTCGAGGATGGGGGGCGGGTAGGTGGAGACTGTTGGCGCAGCAGAGACGTACTTGGACGGACCATGGAGGTGCCGATGTGGAGGCCGGCGCGGTCGTGTGGTGTTTGGAGCAGTGTGTCAGGCAGACAATGCAGACCGCTTTTCTAAGTTGTGGTTTGATCAGATTGTCTGTCACGTGTCTGGCTTCTCTCCACTCTATGGAAAGCCGGACGTTTATGCCCTGCTTCGTACGAATTTTTTGTACAAACTGATGTAATCAGACTTCTGTTTTTTCCAAATTTGGAATGTGCCTTGTACCTGAACCATTTTGGGAATTGACGACCGATGAACGACAAACGATCAATGAGTGATGAGTGCACGGTAGCCAACAAACAGTGCTTGACGGGGACTACGGAAAACTGAATGTGACAAC
>JBBPUI010001441.1:0-10029 GCA_038094615.1 Heimioporus aff. retisporus | reverse complement strand
CCTTCGAGTACTCGAACCTTGTAGTCACTCCAATTACCTCTACGACTCCAGGGACGGAACTCGTGGAAAACTGGACCCGAGGAGGCGCCTCTCCCATTTCTGAGGGCTCAACCACGGCTTTCTGGCGAGTTTTTTTTTTTTGGCATACTTGTAGAGGACATCCGTGTTGATATAGCCTCCCTTTAGGCTTCACATGCCTGCGATCAGGGTGACTTTTGACGTAACGAACACAGGCTCTTCCTTTGGGGGCGAGGTCAGTCGTCACCCATTCGCTTCTCCCAGATTTCGTCGTCAAATGACGATCTATGTCTTCCTTCATAGGTTCCACAGCTATACCTCCATCATCCCGTATCAGCGCACGAGCCTCCATCTGTCTTGAAGGGATTCACCCATCTCGATCTCGACCCGGGTCAGACGGGTCGCGCATCGATTACACTTTCGCGGTACGACTTGTCCATCTGGGATGTCCTACGCCAAGGATGGGCAAAGCCGAATGGAACCATCACATTTTCAATCGGCGCGAGTAGCAGGGACTTTAGGCTGAGTGGTGTTATTCCTGTGTCAGTGCATAATTAGCAGAAAGCAAAAATATTTGGCGATCACATCGGACACGATGGACACATCAAGTTTGGCTCCGTCTATTTGAGGGGAGATTTAGAACCCCTTTACTCATTGCCATCTGACTGATATTCATGAAAAAATAAGGCGGCCGTGAGAGCTCAGTATAACAGGTGAGCACGGTAGGATCATTCAGAACTTCTGTCGAACTCGTTATTCTAGGCGTGGGTGCATTCTTTTTACCTTCTGGACAACCTACTTTTACCCTGGCTTCGATCCACGTGGGTACATCACTTCTAGCCCCATTAGCTTGTCTTTGTGGCAACAGCCACTATATCATGGGACTTGGCTCCATATGACATTGTATGCACTGTTCACGCTAATGTTGCAAGTGCTCCACTCTCGTTGCCGCCCCAGTGGAAAACAACATCGAAGTAATCCACCAAGAAAACTGACGAAGCTATTTTAGACTGTCGAACTATCCCTGATGGGGTAAAACGCATACCAGAGCATACGGGGGACCTTCTCGGAGAGAGCTAGGCAAGCACCGGCTTCCAGCTCACCACATGCACAACAAGCATAATGAACGCGAAGCGAGTCCAAAGATAACCAACCAGTGCTGGCCCACTGGTATAAAAACCTAGGTCGAGTTAGTGTTCTGTATCCTGCTCAAGACGATGTTGTCCTTCGTTCTGCTCGCTCAACTGTTTGCACTGTCGCGCGCGACAGTCATCCCCCGCCTTTTGAACGACATAACTACCGATTGTTCTACCTCTGGTCCAGCCTCTTGTCAGAGCTCGACGGAACCGTCCAATACGTGCTGTACTGAATATCCAGGCGTATGTCGTTCCCCCGCGTTTGAACGTGTATATCCTTGACGTTTCCCGACTGCTTGCAGGGCCAGATCGTGCAAGCTCAGGTGATTACGCTTATCATGCAAGTGCTACCTTCTTGTCGACTGACTGCTTCCCGAAGTTCTGGGACACAGACGTCCCTGGTAGCCCTGCAGATAGCTGGACCATTCACGGCAAGTGACCCTTCCGTTCAGTACCGTATGATGTATCCGATCTGACATCGTTGCAGGTCTATGGAACAACGAGTGCGTTCGTCAGCGATACGTCTGTCTCGCGCTCACCAGCTTCTAACACCTACAGCTGCGACGGCACATACCTGAACGATTGTGATTCGTCTCTCGACTATAACATCACGCAGGTGCGCAACTTTTCACGCACTTAGAGGCACAAGTGAGCATGACTCCCGCGCCAGCTTCTGTTAGAGCAAGGTGCTACTTCTACCTTGGACTACATGAGTCAATACTGGTTGAATGACGATGGAACTAACGGGGAGCTGTGGGATGTGCGTTCCGCCGACGTCTCGACCACGTGGATGTCCCCCCGCTGATAGTGATTGTACAACTTTAGCACGAATGGGAAAAACATGGCACGTGTTTCAGGTATCGACCGCGCCATCCCCATGATACAGGCCCTTTTTTGATCTTTTTTTTGCTTTTACCAAATAGCACCCTCCAACCGTCCTGCCTCCCGACCGGCAGCCCAGAAGGTGCAGAGGTAGGTTTACTGATACTGTATCACCGCTGTTTATCCAAATTTTGTCAAGGCTGTAGCCTATTGCGAGACGACCGTCGGCCTGTTCCAGACGCTTCCCACGTACACCTGGCTCGCGAACGCTGGTATTACGCCCTCCACGTCTCAGACGTACAGTTTTTCGGATATCCTTAGTGCCCTTGAGACGGGTTCCGGAGGAGTACGTCCAATCCTTTTCGAGTGTATTTGAATGTCGTTCGCTGACGGTTTCTTGCTTGATGCAGTACACCCCTGATGTCAGCTGTTCGGACGATGGCCTGAGTAGCATCAGCTGGTACTTTAACCTGAAGGGATCGGCCATAGATGGTGTATTTGTTCCCATCGGTACGCGTGATTACTCAAAGTGGCCCATTCCTGTTCTAGAAACCGGTGCTGATCATATGACGCAGATTCCCCGGACTCCTCCGACTCTTGTCCATCCGACGGTGTCCAGTACCTCCCCAAATCAGGCTAAGCATCTTATACGGGCACCATAGTTCCAAGTTTGTATCAACAAAGTCGTGGTTCAGCTGTGGGAGCGTATCCCAGTAAACCACAGGCTGTTTCTGTATTTGTAATGCACATTTTTCGTGGCATGCTTGATTTGTAACGCGTGGGTTGTATGACAGCACCGCCATTCACCTACAATGCGCCCTTCTGATTCGGTCCTAGATTCCGTGCAGTGCCCTACCCGCACGCCACTTAGTTGTGACATGCGAATCCCTCAGCCGACTACAACACGTACTGCATTGCACAGCCCGATCTACTGGACGGCGCGCGACGCCGTTTCTTAAATACAGCACATCAGGTTGACGACACCTACCTCTCGAGTTCATCCCGATGTCACCCATCCGTCATGATCCAACGCTGACCGGATCCTCCAACACTTACCGGCCCATGCACGCTTGGCATGTGCGCCAATATACGGTTCCATCTAGTAGCGCCGCAACAACGACCATCGCGGTGCTCATCTCCGTCTTCGCCATGATATCGGTTGTCGTAATCATCGCACGGTGTGCAATGAGAGCTAACGTAGGTTTTTTCTCGTTTCATTCGTGTGCCCGGTGCACGAGCCTTTGGCATGGTGACCCAACCGCGCCGAACAGAACGCATCTCGCGTAATGAGCCCGCATCGGGTAGTGCGTGCGCCTCAGGGATCTCAAGGACCGGTCATCGCAGAGGTTTTGGCTGCTCAACGACCGACTGCGTCTGGTAGAGGCGCTGCCGCAAGCAACGCCCTGGGTGAGCGATGGTCTAATCGGTTTGTTATATCCAAATGGTTGATATTTTTTTTTGCGTGGCGCAAGATCCGCCGTCTGATGGGCCGAGGGTCGTCGTCCACGAAGGTGGTGGTCTTATAGCGCCGGTGTCCGAAAATGAACCCTTGGAAGCGCCGCCACCTTATTCTTCGATACCGTCTTCAGGACCTTGAACTTTTTTTTTTCTCTTCTGCTCGATTCATACCGTATTACTTTTAGTTCGGGACCTTGAGCTTGACCATTATGGAATTGCGGCTGATTTAGCGTCAGTCGATAAATACATTCGAATTAGCTGATACCCTTGCTGTAAATGCAACCAATGGAAATGGTACTGGGAACAGTGGAGGATGTGGTGTAAGAAGAAGGTGTAAAGTTGACGCGCGGCGTGGGTCTCACCGCACAGGTTTCGTGAGAATTTCCATCGATCGAGCTCAAATTGTTGCTGGATTGGGCCCGCTGGCATGCATGGCAGGACATTCTGACAAGTCTTGAGCACCGGTCGTCCATATTTACTGCATTGTACAGCCTAGTCCCATTGCCAGACGGCGGCAACTCCTGCCAGTACTAGTGGCGCCGTGGCTTTTACATAAATGCAGCGCTGACATTGTTTACCTCACGACCTCGACTCAATGTCGCCCATCCACCATGATCCATCCGAGTCGTTGACCAGATTTCCCCCGCCCTCTTCAAACTTTCCCGGGCCCCGACCCCCCGGGCCCTTCACCGTCATCGTCATAATATGGGTCATGGTATGGCTTGCCATCGTCATCCGTGGTGCATATGAACACTTGAACGTGCGTTTTCCTCCTTCCTATTTGTGCCCAGTGCACAAGCGATACTACAAGCCATGGTGACCCAATTGCGTCGCACAGGACGCATCGCATGCAACGAGCTCGCCTCGGGGAGGGCATGCGTCTCGGAGGCCTCAGGGGCCTCCAGGACCTGCTCTTGCCAATCACCAGTCTGCCCCATCTGGCAGATACCCGGATTATGGTGCGCGTGCCACCACTAGTAATGGCCCGGGTGAGTCACATATAGCCTGGTTGGTTTTATTCCCAACCAGCTGACATGTTTGGAGTCATAGCATACGATCAACCATTCCATGAACCAAGGGTGGAAATCATACGCATATATGGTGACCGTGCTGTACAGGAATTCCAAGATGGGTCCTTCGGGATTCCGCCCCCTTATCCATCGAAATCGTCTTCATGAATATCCATATTTTCCAATCGTATCATTTCCAAGTCGACGGTGCGATGTGTTGTCCATCCAGCAGTAGTCCATGGCGCCTTTGCGAGAGTGATGTGATTCTGCTGGACGGCGTGTTAATTTTAATTCGGGAATTCGGGTTTGGACTACCTAGCTGCTATTGAATTCTTCCCCGGCCTCAGGTTCTTTTCTCGTGTCGTCCCGACGGCGTTCCCTCACGTACGTACCCTATGGGCACTTCCATCATGCACAATCGTTTTTGGTACAATCCTTCGCCCCGCATGTCACAATGTCCGATGAAAAGTATGCGGGTTCAAAACTAAATGGTCAGCTACGCTACTACTCCGACCTAGCGGGTAGAGGAGACCGACAACTATTCCTGTCAGAATCACCAAATAGGAAGGGGAAAGATAAGCAGAAAAGCAGCAAGCCATGGCACAGCCATCGGCCTACCACATTAGCATGCATTCGCCGGCGTACCATTGGTTCTTCAGTCGAGGAAAGCCAAAATGGTGTAGTGCGTTATCCAACTCGTAGGCCGGGGCTAGAGCCAAGCACATGTTCCACTACAGTGGGTGGCGTCATTCTCCCGGGCGGCTGTGTCCAATGACTCCGAACTCTACATTTGCAAAACTGTCAGACACCTCACTACATCAACGCTAACACGGCACCCCGCGCACACACCTGCTCTTCCTAGCCTGATGCAAACAGTGCGAATGCTGAAGTGTCCTGACATGGTGTACGCACAATCGACATGACGCGTCCTATCTCCCAGGATCCGCACCAAGTTGAAAAGATCCCGCTGACCCCGTCTGTGAATAATTAACGGCCCACCCACTATACTTGGACACTCGCTAATCTTCTTATGACATTCGTTTACCACGCTTTCTCGTCTCGTAATACATCGAGTGGAGGTAAGCGACCTAGAGTTTATCATTTATACTCGTTTACACACCTGTATTAGTCTAATGACTACCTACAGGTAAATACAGTCTCGTACCACGTCAGCTGAGGCCTTATGACTGCCTACAGTAGGAGAATACATTAGGTATGTCGAGGACAACTTCGTATGGCACACACCATATAACCATGTTTCCCTTTCTCTCCCGACCTTGTAGAATTTATTTCTCAAGTACTTGACTTCACCTTTTGTGTGGCGCAGTTTGATACCCCGGTCTGGGGTGAAACCATTGATGCAGTCCAGGTCACACTTGGTGCATCGATGTGTCTGCTCATCGCGGCCCAATCCGTCAGAGAGTCACTCCAAATATACGGGACAACAAAGTGGTTCCAACCCGACTGTTATGTGGTTCTCTTCATGAGAAGGCTTGTTCTACTTGTTGCGTATGTCCATATCTGTCCTTTGCTCCATCCCATCAAGCTAATGTTGATGCTCACGTACTATAGCATGCTGCCATATTCAATGATCAACGTGCTGAATTTTTCAACAACCCTTCCAACTGATCGGGGATGGATAATGTTGATTACGATGGCGCAATTTGTACCTGCATACATCGTCGCCCCATGACTCGTTCCTGCGCTTACGGGAGTTTTATGTCCGTGACAGTCGAGGCAAAGGTGGAGGTGACCTCGATACAACATTTGGTTTGACGTCCATGGCTGGCCAAAGCATCGCTGTGTCCACAATGGTTTCCGCGGCAGATTAGATGTTGGAAGACGAAGGGGAGGAGATACAAATGGATGAGCGGTTTCTTCGCGAAATACAATCGACGATGATTCACAGCAACGCTAGCAGCCAAACCGATCATCCATAACAATCACATACTTGATATACACATTCGTAGTACACAACGATTGGATCTTCTGAAGCGAATAACACAGCCATAGTATGTAGACTACACCATTCAATACACTGCATGTACTGTCCACCATGGGGCAACGCCCCGAAGGACAATAAACGAGGAAAAAAGAAAAGGTCTTCCGAGACAGTGCTACATTACTTGAAGTGGGAACCTTAGATTTCTTTTCTCAAGCACGATCATAGGCGCTGCAACTCATGCCCTCGTCTTGCAGCGCCTTCTTGTCATTTTCAAACTCTGCATTTTCAACTTCCACATCCGCCAATATAGACGATCCAGCGGCAGACCTGTGACTTTCAGACTTAACCAAGCACAAACCAAACACTGAGTCGAACTCGCTGCCACATCTCCTTTGAGGGTCCCGCTCATAAAGTTCCCGCAAATTCAAAAAGAATCGCGGGACGAGCGCAAACGTAGGTATGCACTGTGCCACTCCGGCGAAAAGGAGCGGCCATCCATCCGACAGCACGCTCGCTACGTAAAACAACATGTCGATGACCGCATATATGAGGATACTATTCGGATCGATCCATCATTAGGATCGTGGAACAGCAGAAAGAAAATAAAAGAGTAGAACGTGGACCTACGCAGAAAAATAAACCAGGCCCTCCCTGACGAGAAGGTTCATGTAACGGCCAAGTTCGACCAGTCTGGTTACTTTGTACACCTGAAGTGACTCCCGAATGAACTGAAGGGAAAAAAGTAGACAAATCAGCGTGCCAAGAGTGATTCGGACAGCATCTATGACAATCGGCATCCAAGCTGGGAGGCCAGGTTGCCACGTGCAAAACGTTGAAATTGACACTTGCTCGATGGATGCTATATGGGACACGTCGTTATGCAAGGAAGATGACCTGTATTAATGGACCACTTACCCACAGACTTCTTGC
Source organism: Heimioporus aff. retisporus (assembly GCA_038094615.1). Classification (NCBI taxonomy): domain Eukaryota; kingdom Fungi; phylum Basidiomycota; class Agaricomycetes; order Boletales; family Boletaceae; genus Heimioporus; species Heimioporus aff. retisporus. The sequence goes on along the minus strand of JBBPUI010001441.1, from coordinate 2,710 downwards.
GAGTGAGAGTAATACAAACGACCAGGCTTAAAATAACTTCTGTAGCATATAGTATGAGAAGTGCCGCAAGGATGAAGCTTGATCGGTTGTACAATCCCCATACACGGAGAATCATCATCACTGCAGGCAAACCCCATAATGAATGATGGGCTCCAGTCCAATCAAGGTGATGTGACGGCTCACAATCAGCGGTACAAAGAAAAATCGACGTAGACCACATTCCAAAAATATCAAGTATGTCACCTAAAAGTCAGCTTTCATCAGAGAGTATGCTTGGACACCAAAATGAATAACCCCACATCTAGTGAAGAAATAATTTGTTGTTGGATATGTTAATTCATGTGAAGCAGATGCGAACACATACGTCTGCCAGATATGAATTTACTTCAAGGTTCTTCTGCAGTCATTAAAAATGGTGGAAGTCACCTTCTGAGGGCCAGGCAAGAACGAACTCCCCACTTGATCAATTTGGATCAGCTCAGCAGAGTATTGCAAGTCCAAACACACCGAAAAATGTTCTGTTGGATTAATTAAAGATACTTTACATCATTGTCATGGCAAGACGCACAATACAGAAAACAACCCTAAATAACGAGCCTAGAGAATAATAAGGATTTGGACATCAGTAGAGCAATTCCTGAATAGCTAATACACATACAAAAAAGAATAGCATAGACCTTCGTGTCCAAGGCTTGCTCTACAGTAAATCAGAATGTTGATGTGAGAAGTCAATGTTCCTGCTGACCCAAACATATTCAACCTTCAGAGGGCATCAGAAAGAAATGGTTTGTAACGAACAACGGGGGAATACCTCATCTGCGAACGTGAGGACTAAGTATGCATGTGCCAGTTTGTTAGATGCGAAGAGTGTCTACTAACAGAGTCACACATCACTTACAATAGTCATATACAACAGCGGTGACAATCACAACTGAAAGGAATAACGGATGAATCAACAGGCAGTGCATGAGTCCAACATCACAACCATACGAGTCAAGTAGTCATTCAGCCGAACATTCATAATCGCCAGCTGAAGAGAAGTCATGGGCTTGAGAGGTCTGCTGGCTGTGTAAAGGTGAGTTTGATATGCAAATGCGACAGACTACGAGGGGCCATATTATATGTGTGGCCGCCTTGTGAGATTGAGGCTGCGGAGCTGATACGCCAAAAGCTGTAGAACATTAACCATGCTAGTATTGCTTGGTGGTGTGTTATATCGGGCCTCGTCACCAATTAGTGAGATTACAAAGGGGTAGATATGGATGATCAAAAAGATACCTGGTGATATGGTATCCAGAGGCTGCCAAACCTGTGCTCCCTTGTCCTTAATCCTGACATGAGCGCCGCTGATGTTGTTTGTCGCATCCAGCTGCAACTAGGGCCCTAGGGCCCTAATCGAGGCCATAGAGGTGATACCATAACAGAACATTTTTCTGGCAGCCTGAGAACATGTGGAAGTTGGAACACAAATTCCAGCCCAGGGTATCTGTCTGAACAACATGATGTCATGGAGTGGCCGTACTATGTAAGTAATAATATTAGTCCCTCAACACAACCGGTCAAGGCCGAACCACCTCGGGATCCTGCTGCGTTTGTAGATCTCGGACAACCTCCCAACTCAACTGCACTCCAGTCTTTTCGGGTCCTTGCATTCTCATTCTTGTCGGTCATATATTCTATCATTGTTGGAATGCTCTTGACGACTCTCAACACGATGGCACTCGGAGAAGTGGTCAGACACTCCAAAGTGCTTCACACCTTAATGGGTCACCACATTGTTGTAACTATCATATTGAAAAACAAGTGAATGCTGCTGACGTTGTCCTCGGTCGTGACTGCCTGGGAGAATTTGAACTCATACCAGTGCAAAGGTGAAGCCATGACCTTCAAGATGCACAATCAAGGCCTGTGGTTGGATCGACCAGGAGGTAACATCCACTCCAAGTGATTAAAAGGTCATCTTGGGATCGAGAACCTTGAATGATTCCAACTGTAAAATTATCTGTTGGCAGCTATTCGGAAGCCACATGAAAAAGAATGCGAGACGCACAAACGCAAACATTCTGCTGAATGTCACATCAGTAAATTTACAGCATTCTTAATTTGTCTTGCCAAGGCTACGCGGTGGCTAAGCGACCAAGCGATGTCGCATAGCACAGCGAGGCCAGTTAGCCCTTCAGACACTGCGGCCGAGCAGAGTTAGCACAGAAAGCACCTATAGTAAGCTGCAAGTTTTTTGGGACAGGTTGGGGCAGGAAAAATATAAAATTTACTCAATCATATCTACTACAAACGTATGACTAGATTCGCGATGAATATAAGCGCAGAGCGGGCCGTCGTGTGGTGGTGGCCACCCGCATCGTCATCGTTGAGGTGGTGGGCGCGCTGTTGCGCATCCCCACCCGCGTTGCTGTCGTCGCGTGGTGGTGGCAGCACAACGTCTGGCTCCCATGTCGCCCGCCGCATCGTTGTCGTCGAGGCTGTTGTGCACCCTCGTCTGCGTCGTCATCATCGCATGGTGGCGGCACACCGTTCAGCTGCCGTACTGCCCGCTACGTCGTCGTTGAGGCGGTTGGTGTGCTGTCGCACATCCTCGCCCGCGTCATGGTGGTGGTGGTTGCAGTGGTGGTGACATGCTGTTAGGGCGCCGTACCCACCTCAGGCATCCCCAAACCGGATACCTCTTAGGTGAAAAACATGTGGCACAAGT
>JBBPUI010001440.1:0-10035 GCA_038094615.1 Heimioporus aff. retisporus | reverse complement strand
CTGAGGGACTGAGGGACCGAGAGACTGAGGATGACTCAAGAGTACGCTAGATTGCGCAGATCGAGAATAGAGTACATCGTTGTAAACGAATGGACTATATACTGATGGACGCGTAAGCGTAGAATGTCATGGAAGGTGAAGGAACAAAGGACGCGTCAGCATCGAGTAAGCATGAATGGGTAAAAGAAAGACGCGTCAGCGTTTAGTAAGCGTAAATGAATAAAGATGCGCAGCATCGGCAAGAAAGGTGTGAACCAACACAAAGGCGTGCATGAAGCACTCTATAGAAGAAAAAGAGAAGGTGTATGTATGGAGGAAAGGATGTGAGCGAAAGGGAGCAACCGTAACAGAGAATACAAAATCTCCTGGCCGATCGAAACGGCAGATCCGAGGGGCCAAATCGGATGAGTTCGTTCATCGAAGGTTTCATACATTAACTACGTCATTTCTGTTCCTGGGCAGTAATTATGTCATATAATCACGCGGCTTGACCACCACCTTATAGAAACATGTTGCGCCTTTAGACCCCTCGGTAGCAGATATTTGCAGTACGTAAATGGTTCAATGTAGGCCTAGGGCATGGGTAAGTAGGGTAGAGGTAGTAGCTATTATTGCTTATTAGAGAAACGCTTGAGCTGTCTAGTATTACTGCCATCACCCCGCACAGCTTGCACAGTTTCAATCTCCTCACTACCGTGGGTGCGCTTCCTGAGCCTGTGTCCAGAGCCTTCCCCTTCTTCATGACAATCTCCAGGCTGCAAAGGCGTCTGCATATCAGGTAGAGTCCAATCTAAGACCCTGGAAGCAGCAGCGGTGGTGGTGGGAGGGGATTGGAGCTGTGGCTCACTAGACTCGAGCTTGAGCAAAGCATGGAAGGGTGTGAAGGTGGACTCTTTCATGTCATGGGGCCACTCGAAGGGGAGGTCGAAATTTAGCCATGCTGTGTGCAACGCGTCAAAAGGTGGAATGGAGGGTTGTGATGGTTTGTAGTATGTTTGTGCCTGGCTGTGGAAGGCCCAGTACGCCTCGCCGCTATGGAAGTAAATAATGAAGGAACCCTTGAAGTCTGCGCATCGCAGGACGAAAGACGCAGGCTAGTGCTCAATGAGTTATATCATCTGCGGGGCATCAACTTACGGTCCGAATCTAACTTACGTCGGAAAACGAGTGCTCGCTGAAATCACTGATAAGGTTCTCGACAATGCAAATACTTTTATCTTCGCTCTTCAAGAGAAGAACAGCTAGGTTTTTCTAATCAGTGGTCCGAGACGACATAATTGACCACAAGGACTACATATGTGGATCACGCGGTTGAGAGCCTGATATAAGGAGGATGGAACCTGGTCGGGGGGGTTCACATGACATACCAGTCGTTCCCCATGCCACAGCCATCTTCACGCGCTTGGAAGCGAATAAAATCGAAGCACTACTGTTATGTCAGGAGACACGAGAACAGGAGAATACAGCGACCGTACGCACTTCTCTAGGAAGGTGGACATTTGGCGGATGAGGGCGAAGCTGGAACAGTTCGCTCTATATAGGTGGAAATGAGTTGGTAGTCCTTGAGCCACCAGAACGGGCCACTGTAACAGGAAAACAAATCAGACAAAGGACAGGAATTATTTACAATATACCCAATATATGGATATATCTGTGGTTTGAGAGCGGATGCATCTGGTCATTGCATAAGGTTCTTGGATACATCTTTCCATTCTTGACTACATACTCGCGTGTTCCGTGCCTAGGTAGTTCCCGCGGATGCCAGTGGACACCCTGCCTCATGCTGAGAACGTGCATTGCATGAATGGAAATGACCTACGTATATGGAGTGACCGCAGAACGAACATACCTGGCCTCCAAGCCTGCTGCGGTGTTGGCCTCAGATCCACTGTTACAGAGAGAGAGAAAACTTGAAACACACTGCTACTATAGGCGGATGGGACGCGACACCCTTCCATCGGGGTATTCAGCCCTACCCCTCTGCGCGCGCTGGCGTGGATAGATGACGTGTGCGGCGTTTGATTGTCTGATTGATGGCTAGTGTGGGATGAGAATAGAGATCGAGGGCGCATGAACAAAGGAATTTTCCGTCATACCAAGTCATCTGGACAGGTTCGTGGAGAACACGAGGACCATAATATTGAATTTTCTTGGGTAGTATATTCCGTACTGAGTCCGAGAATGTATTTTGCCAGTGACTATGCGGCGACGGAACCTTATAAACAATAAATTGTATTTGACCAGGTAACTAGAGACGCCTTTGAAAGAAGGTTATCAACTCGTGTTGGTTAGATTAATTGCACCATTTTACTTACAACGTCGTGGGTGACGGGCGCAGACACCCATATACACGGTGGTACTTTGCTCTCGGACCCGTTCGTACAAGGCTTTTATATGTAATTAAGCCCTCCCAGGCGTGGTAAATGGGTCGCCATATGTGCTGGATCTGCTGATGTGGCGAACACGAAGATTCGGGGTATCTGAAGGGGATGTACATGTGTCACACGAACAAAGGACTCGGAGATGTCATAACACCGCTACCGATCATAGTACCTGTACTACCCTGCTATGGATTCGGTAGCAGAACACATGGGGTGCTGTATTGTATATGATTGTATATGTAACTGTACATGTAAACTCCACAGCGACAGGCAGTAATCAAGCGATGTCAGACTGTCAGTACTAGTATTGTGCCCCCGCGAGATCAGTTAGTATGTACTGGGGATACTACTATGTATCATCGATTCATCATCAGGACTCGGGATGCATTACCATAGATCTATGTCACACTGTACAATAGAAATCCGCTGCTAGTAAGGTACATCGCATCCTCACGTTCAGCTCAATCGGCCTCCAGCCGGTTACATCGTTTTGTTAATGCCAATCGTGTAGAACATTTGTACAGGGCTACCATACGTGTAGACGAACTAATTGCTCAATCCAAAGAGTAAGCTTTCCCAACAATCATCAGCAGGATCACGGACAGCGATGTTTGCTGGTTTCCCGAGAGTGTTTGAGAGCCCGTCGATTAGACGACCAAGGAATGCTTCCGGCTTGGGTTTGTGCCACACGGTGGTGTCGCAGATAGGACAGGTCCAATTAACGTACCCAAGGTAATGGGCGTCACGAAACTTTTGGATCGTCTCAGACGTATAAGGGGGCTCCTTTAAATGCGCGAGTTCTCCGAGGTCGAGATCCTTGAGCCGCTTGTACACCTTACTTTCGAACCACTTCCTCAAACATGTAAGGCACACTCCGTGCGAGCATTCCTTTATGCTTGGGATACTCATAATTAATAGTCTGAATGGAATTCGGGATAAAATGAGACTTACATCAACGGTTTCTGATTAACGCGATTGCATTTGGGGCAACGAAGCGCATGATCGCGTACATCTGCAACCTAAGGGTAGATTAATATCAGCGAAGCAAAGTGCAGGGTGCCCACCACATACCGCTTGGAATCTTGCTCTCCATGCTATCAGATCGGCAGCCAAATGCTCGTTCTCCTTTTTCATCTCAAGAATGCGCACCTCAGCGCTAAGTAATTCCTTCGATGTTTGAGATCGATTATTCACAATCAAACAAAAGTACTTTTTGAAACAACTTACTTTGCGATGTTGCAGGGTTTCTATTTCGGAAACGAGGAGAGAGTGATGGTGAGCACCAGAGTCATCAGCCGCTTCAGTAGGGGATTCATGAGACTGGGGATGGGGCTGTGGACTTCCCAGAACCTGGTCACGGGAACTCTGAGAATCGCTGCTCGCATTGTGTTGGACCGGCCCTATCTGGTTGGCCAAGTCCCCAGAGTATCGAGTAGATCGCCAGGTTCTGGGACCACTGGCAGGTGACCGGCCCCGAGATGATCCAAGGGAACCGAGACACAACCTGGCGGTGCGGGGAGCGCGAATGGGTGAAGGGTTGTTACTGGCAGGAGATGAGGGATCCTCAGACTGGATATGTTGGGCAGGCATATTGGTGTACTCGTACCTCCGAGGTTGGAGCACAGGCTTTATAGCCACTCGCGAACAAAGGGCCACGACAGATCTCGCCTCGTGGTTGTACATGTATTCGAGTGGAGTTGCCGCGGCGGCATATTGTAGTATCGTAGTAACATTTATGTTTCATCACAAAATTTGCCAAACTTGAACTCAAATGGAGGAAACGCGTGCTCGGCCATAGTAGGGGGCATGCTGACTCCTGGAGATGCAACTGTAGCTTAGGAGCTCGAAGGTATGAACATGATCCAGCACTGCATTCCATTACGTATATAATTGATCTAACATGAGGTCTGCAGTATCCGACCTCAAATTGTTTGCCGATCGTGTCGGCGCCATAGAACCATTAAAGAAGCTGGTACTGGTATTGCATAAGGCTAAGAGTCTCGAGACTAGTGGTTTATAGCGGTTTACAGCAGCTCATTGAGTAAGGAGGAAGTGACACTAGGTGGCACGACTGGAAGCGATGAAAATTGGCATAGGAGAGGCGAAGGTGGTGGTTCCAGGTTCCTCTCTGGTCCGGTGGACTCGGCGAGCATGCCAGTGGAAAAATCCGGCGATATCAGTGGCGGCCACTGCAGCTGTGGGGAGTAGCATTGGGCGGTACCACCAGCTTCTCGTTCTGGAACTGGCATGGGAAGCCACAAGAAATGAGATGATGTCAAGGAAGGGATAGTCCCAGATAACAGGACTACGTTAAAGTTAGGATGTTCGGGAAGATGAGACATCAGAGCTGTGCTTGCAGCGAGGGAGCTAACGGGCACGGATAAATCGGATCCGGCCATGTCTGGAAATCGGGAAAGAATTAGTAAGCGGAGTAGTATGGGCTTGAAGCCGCTGGTCTTACTAGATATATTTGGCCTAACTATGTCTGGAAATTGAGGAAGAAAGGGCGGGGGAAGTGGTGTGAGTGATTCTGGAACCCGAGTTAAATGTGGCTCTACAGCCATGCACGGAGGTGTGAGGGGCCCGAGGGCTGGAAGCCTGTCCATGGAGAGCATAGATCCGTGGACTCTCATAGGTGGAGGAAACTCGAATGGTATGTCGAAAGAAAGCCATAACCTGCGTAATGCATCCTCCTCCAGCTTGTAGAGCTGTTTAGATGTCCAAAGTGTCTTCACTTGACAACGAAAGGCCCAGTAGGCCTCACTGGTAGGGAAGTAAACGATAAAGGAGCCATTCGTGCCCCGTATTGTGAATCGAGGCTTGGGGTAATTGATTATCACTTTCCATTTACAGCAGGAATCAGAAGAGAACGCTTACAATGGGATCGAAATCAAAGAACTGTTGACAATGAAGTTCTTCTGTATGAAGTGTTCTTATAATGCAAATGGTTGCATCATCACTCTTCAATAAGAGTAAGGCTAGATACCCGGTGATAGATTTACCCAAGTACAAAGCTTAAATGAAGAACTACGCACGTGAACGTGGCTGGTTGCCAGCAACAAGCAGAATGGAACCTGGCCGAGGAGGGTTGTATGCCAGTGGAACACCAGTCGTCCCCCATGCCAGAGCGATGTTAACATGACGAGAGGCAAAAATAACAGTGGTACTAGCATATGTGTCAGTAGGAACGGGACTCGTCACGACTTCAACAGAGCATACTTTTGGAAGATGTTTGCACTCATTTGAAGATTGGTGGGAGATTGTTAGATGAGGGCGGACCCAAAGTTTGGAACATATGAGTGGGCCACCAAAGACCGAGTCCTCTCACCTTTGTTCTAGAGGTACGGCTTAGTACGACGTAACCCGATCTACTTCCTCAGTAGAAATTATCTCAGATCGTGACAGGTGGTATATACCTTTTTGGAGATACATCTCAAAGCGGGCTTAATTAGTATCGGGAATATCACTACCAAACTACTGATCATCCATGCGGTGATTGAATCTATACAATGGTTCATTGGATCAGAATTCTATCACGTTCATAGTTTACATAGACTTAGATTTTGGACGAGGCATCACGTCCGTCGAATCACCAAAGTGGTTTTTAATTAATCGGACAGTTAAAGTGGACGAGAACGTTCCTGAAGCATGTCTGCCAGGATTGTAATTACATAAATATACCAATAAACGAACAACCCCGCTGAGCGGCTGAGCCTGAACATTCGCACCTTGTTTCATGGTTATTACTACCTCATGTACCAACACGATCATTGACGTGACACAGCCCACATGTATTGTGACATAGACATAAGCGAAGAGAGTGATGTCGATGTGCCTTTCACCCCAGTAGCATGCTTGAACGCCTATTTACAGTCGATGCACGCCTTCAGAAAGATGGTCCTACGTATCTCGCTCTGCCGGAAAGCATGAGAGCTCTGCACGGCCACCCTGGAATCACAAAGCGCAGAACATTTTTGGCAAATAACGAACGGTGTCTACCTGGGTGATGCAATCCAATTACATGTATATTCCTGGTTTTTGACTGACAGACGTACTGCTGGCACATAGCATTAACTCGACACTGGATCAGATCGTATCAGACATAGATCCTGGTGTGGGGTATACGTCAGTATCTGCAGTACTGTGATCTTCTATTTGCCCTACCTTCGTTGAATATATGCACTCACACTTTTGTCGCAGGCAGCCCGTAGCGTCGTCACAACCTCTCGTACACAGTAGTATTGCTAGCCGCGGAGAGAGTTTACCACGCCGGAGATCGATAAAGTTCAGAAAGGGAGGTGGACTTGCCTTTCGTTACTTCGAGGGAAGATCAGAGGCACGCATTGAGTGCCCTTCAGAAGGGGGTTCCGAAGAAGGAGACATCTATATTCACTGGGTCGACTCTGAGAGGCGATGTCAACTATGGGTCTGGCAAGGTGGCACATGGAAGCGAGTTGGGGCTGGACACCCGGTGGTTAAACCACCTGAAACAGAACCGAGGTTCCTCGTAGTATCCGAAGGGGGGCAACCTTCATTGGTGCAGAAGATAACCTGGGATAAAGGATACAAGAGAAGAGAATCACCAGTCATACCACCTAACTAATCCAGTAGAATTTCGTGCTGATCGATCCATTGTTTATCGAAAGCGAGCACGTTAGCGTAAGCGACAATTAAGGTATATTCAGGTTTGCTCCAGCATGCTCAGATTTTACGTGTGTCGCAGTGATTAATTCTAGGATATAGAGAAGTCTATGTACAACCAGGAAAGTGAACAGGTTGTTTGCGTGCGGTCGTCATCAATATCCAATCCAAAAAAAAAGAAAGCCTCGGACGGAAAGCCGACGGTGAAAGGACTTTAGCGGGGAGAGGCGCATACCCACCGAGCGCGTGGATGGCCATGAAGAAAATACTGATACTAGTCGGCCCAGCCTCGTTGAAGGGCGCATCAGCAATTGACAACGGCCTTATCCGATTGTCGTGGGGGTAATGGTGGTGGGATTTGTGTGCCACGGGGGCTACTGTGGAGCAGCGTCTGGGAGGTCTGCACGGTGTGCTCGCTTTCCCCCTTGATTATGGCAGAGAATGCCTTGAAGCGTGGCATGCCAGACTCGCGTATCCCCCCACCTGCTGGATACGGGCGAGCGCGATGGGCACCTCCTTGTTGCAGCTCGAGACCCCGTCCGTGAGGACGTGGACGTCATACCCGCTCTCTACCAGATCGAGCACGGTCTGCAGCACGCACATGTGCAACTGCATTGCGATCGACATCAGTGAGACCCGAGTACGCTAGGGAACGGCAGACCTCGATGCCAAATAACACGACGGACGTAACATATGGCCGCTCGCGTAGGAGCGTCTTTACCTCAGGGACCATCATCGACAAGAGGGACTTTTTGATCGTCCCGACGCGCAGCCCCAAGCGCTGGCAGGTCAATTCCGGGCGTCATCATCCCAAGCACTGTCAACAGCAGCGATCTAAGCTGGACGAAGCGGCGCACGAGGACAGGGACGAGTTACCTTTCAGGTTCTGCTCCATCACAATCACGGGTATCCCGAGCACCTGGCAGCGCACATGAGCGCCATGACACAGTGCCGAGCAAGGACGCAAACCCTTGTGAGCCTGAGTATCTTGTTGCATGTCACATAATACGAACTCATCGAAGCCGTAGATCGCTGTCCTGAACCGCGTCCGCACGTCGTACACGAGCTGTGAGCTTGGGTACCTTCATAATAGTAATATCGCAAGCGGACCTTCGTCTTCCTCGTCTTCGTCATGGGTCAGTGATGCCCTTGCTTTCCTCGTGGTAGTAGTCGTGCTCCTCGATGTTGTGGAGTGCAGGCTTTTGTGCATCCTTGCCTTGCTCGTGACATCCTGTGTTGTTGGTGTGGGCTTTCGCGCACCTTCCTCGCAGTGGAGGTGGACAAGTAGCTATGCATCCTACTAGTACTTTTTCGTCACCGTAGCCTGGTGGTGTACTGTGGTCAGTGAGCTGTCCCAGCACCCTCTCGTTGTGTCATTCCAGTGGTGGTGATGGCGATTGTAGTAGGCTACAATAGCATGTGTGAACTTGGTAAAATTGTCGTACCGTCACGTGACACTTAATCAGGTCACATGCATCCGGTACCTTGACACTGTTTTCTTTAAGCTTCAACACTCACTAGCAAGGACGACGGCGCCGCTACACATTAATGCACACAATAATTCACTGCCTACCCGTAGCATGACAATGCAGAGGCTTAAATGGTATGTTTGACTCATCTATTTTCTTACTGGACATGAGCTGATAGTACCAGTTCTCCATGTATGGGAAATCTGGGTACTTCTGTCGTCGATAATCAACGCTGCAATGGCCAAGGATTGCCGCTGTGTTGCACCGGCAGGGCGCACCATCAAAATGACATATGGAGGTGTGTAGGGTATGTGTTGAAGGGGGCTGACTCCATTGTAGTAGTCGGTGGGCACGTAGTGGATGTATACGCTGAGGTAGGGTTCTGCATGGGTTTGGTCACCTGTGACGGGTTGCGGGTACGGGTGTCGACGGGTATGGGTGCGGGTTCCCATGGCCGAGACCTGCGATCCACAGGTAGCGCGGGTCAGTAGCGAAGGGGTTTACCAGTCCACCTCAATGACGACGACGCAGCGGGCGGACGGCGACCCAGTGGTGTGCCACCACCACCACGCGACGACGACGACGCGGGCGGGGACGCGCAACAGCGCACCCACCACCTCGACGACGACAATGTGGTGTGCAGTACGGCAACCCAACCTCATCCCATGACTCACCACGCGATGGGCGACCGGGCGAGGACGCACGACAGCGCACGTACCACAACGACGATGATGCGGCGGGCCGCCACCACCACACGACACCAAAGACGCTGGCGAGGACGCGCAACAACACGCCAGCCACCTCGACAGCGAATATGTGGCGGGCGGACGGCGACCCAACGGTGCGTACCACAACGACGATGATGCGGCAGGCTGCCACCACCACACGACACCAAAAACGCTGGCGAGGACGCACAACAACGCACCAGCCACCTCGACGACGAATATGTGGCGGGCGGACGGCGACCCAACAGTGCGCCACCACGCGACGACGACGACGTGAGCGAGGATGTGCAACAGCGCACCCCACCAACTCAACGACGGCAACGTGGCGGGCGGTATGGCGACTCAACAGGAGGCCCCCATCACCACGTGGCGACGACGACGCGGGCGAGAACACGCAACAGCGTGTCCACCACCTCAACGACGACGACATGGCAGGCGGTATGACGACCCAACGGCGCGTCACCACTGCCACCACCACACAATGACGACGGCGTAGCAGGTGGATGGCGACCCAGCGACGGCAACATGGCGTGCTGTGGCCACCACACGACGGCGATGATGTGGGCGAGGACGCGCAATAGCGTGTCTACCACCTCAACGACGACGACATGGTGGGTGGATGGCGACCAACGGCTTGCTGCTACCACACGACGCCACGGGCGGACGGCGACCCAGCGACGATGTGGGCGAGGACAGCGGGAGTGCCGCGATGGCATTGCAGCTACTGGCTGACCGCACCGTGACCACGATGAGGAGGGTGGGGGATTGACGGCTTAGTACATAGAGACCCGACTCGTAACGGGTACACCCATGTACCCA
>JBBPUI010001439.1:0-10039 GCA_038094615.1 Heimioporus aff. retisporus | reverse complement strand
ACAGATGACTCTGAATCGCACTAAAGGATACAAATTTTCGTAAAAAAACATCTTTGTGGAACCAGTTGTGAGACGTACGAGGTGTGAACGCTTCTCCCTTTGCTTTGCGAATGCTTGTAAAGTACAGGGTTCCGCTGCCTACAAAAACCTTAGTAGAGCCCTGGCGGTGGTACAAAGCTATACTTGCCTCGATGGCCCTTGAGCCGAAAGCTCACGTCGACGTTGCCCTGCGGCAGATTAACCTACCAGACGCACCCGATCAACGAGTCAAATATGAAGAATGCGAAAGACACGAACGGAACCGTTGATCCATGGGTCTCCATTAAGATACCACGTCGGCTCGAATCGTATGGCGTCACCCAAGGCGGCCCGCAGTGCATTGTCTTCCCGTGCGGTTTGCAAAACCTGGCGTACGACGGAGCTCGACAGACGCTCTTGGTTCATCGCTACGAGGAGAAATGCGGCCCATCCGGATACCCCAAGAGCGGCAAAGGCGAGCATGAAAGGCCATCGTCGCTGTGAAAGGGAGGCTCGCGTTAATCAGGTTTGGTATTACAAGCACGAGACGTACTTGTATCTGGGGCAGGTCGTCGCGCGGAGGTGGGCGGGCGTAATAGAGTTTAGGCTTCGATGGGGCTGAGAAGGTCTCGGTGGGGGGTTCCTCTGTGGGAGGAGGCGGACGAGGAATTTGCGTGGTCGTTGCATACGTGCGCCATTCAGAAAAAAGAAGAAAACGTGGCGTAAGTGAGCGACATTGAACGCGAGTAAGGGCGGACTTGAATGACATCAAATGGAAAGGCAGAAGGTGGCTGTGCCGTAAAAAGCTGGGTTAATCTCATTCAGTACTTCAGAGTACCATTTGGCTTCAGTGGCTTGCTTATCATATGGCTGGTAGTCGGCCTCCTTGAAGTCGACGAGATTGGTGAGAAAGCAGTTAGACTGCACCTTGACTTCTCTCCAAATCGTCGCTACTAAATCTCGAGGCTTTGTACAGTTTCAACTTCTCACCCCTGTCCCTTGTCCTTATAAAACTTTAGGAGCACCCAGGGTGGCTCTTGTCTCGCCAACACCTCCATGGCTTTGGTCAGGAACCCTGCCGTTGAGTCCGACGCAGAATCAGAACTCCTGATTGCGGAGTTGGTCCTCAACGACATAGCTGCTGTTCAGGCCACTCGGAAGGGAAAGGCATGCGAACGCACCCCTAAAAGCGATGAAGAAATCGCATTCGACACCCAAGCTGCATCGTTGCATGTGTTCATCGACCTCTTGCACGATACTCAATTCGCTCGGAGCATGGATCGTGCCATCGAAACTGACTCCTCTCAACTGATGAGAATCGCGGTCCGGGAACAAGCGGAGTGCGACGACCATCAGGCCGCGGTCTCCCTTCAGCGGGGACGGGATTTACCAGGACAGACCGTACCGCAACAAATAATGGAACGGAGCTCGGCTCGACACCGTCATAGGCATTGATTGGTCCTTGCTTCATAATTACTAATCGTTAATTCGTTCTTCAGAGAAACACTTTCTACACACCCGAGACATGCCAATGAAATAACAGAGGCGAACGCCAGTGCTATCGCAACGGGCATGAAAAACATTCATATCGGTTCCAGTCAATCCTCCAGGTGAGAGTCACCTCTTGGATGTGCACTTTAACTTAGCAGATTAGGAATGAGGCCATGGCACAAGGTTCGGAATGTGTCATATGCGGGGATGGCGTCGTTGCGAGTCGCGCGTTTAAAGCACCCTGCCCTCATTACTATTGTAGAGGCTGTCTCGTGGATCTCGTCGAGGCTTCATTGCGCGACGAGCGGCTTTACCCTTTGCGGTGCTGCAACCAACCGCTTCCGTTGAATGCGGTGTGCGGCGTTTTCAGGTTCATCTCCACTTCCCTGCGGTGCCAATTCATGGAGAAGAGTCGCGAATACTCGACACCAGCGGGGTTACGGGTATATTGTTCTAACCCACGCTGCTCTGCGTTCCTTGATGCGGAACCCGGAAATGTGAAGAGAAATCTCCCTTGTGATAACTGCAGCACTACCACCTGCTCGCAATGCAAGGACAACGCACACCCTGGGGAAAATTGCGCCGAACATCAATTAACAGACGACCTGCGAGAGATGGCGGCAGCAAACAAGTGGCAAACATGTCCCGGCTGCCATGCTATTGTCGAGCTCACCCAAGGATGTTATCACATTACTTGCCGATGCTCCGCCCAGTTTTGCTACCTGTGCTCTGCGCGGTGGAAGACATGTGGATGCGATCAATGGAATGAGCAACTTCTGTTGAACGATGCGGAGAGACGAGTGCGGAATGAATTTGGCGATCGTGTAGCAGACGCTCAACCGGCGGTCCACGCGGAGCGAGTCTACCATCGGATGGAGGTGTTGCGCGAAAGCCATGAATGCGATGCCCATTCCTGGACCTACAGAAATGGAGGCGGAGTGTGCGAAGAATGTGGGGATTTCTTGCGCATCTATCTGATGGTAAGATACTTGTCCGCTATCATTCGGTTATCGAACGTTGAAGCGTTGCTCTTAGCGCTGCAGGCGTTGCCAGGCCGTAGTATGCAGGAGGTGCTCGGTCAATCGGTTATAGAATGTCTCGCGTAAGATTTCCAAGAGAATCAAAAGGCTGCTGGTGATGTGTAGTGAAATGAAGCAATATTCAATATATGCTTGGACCGTCGCTGATACTCCCGCTGTCACTATCTCCACCAGAACCGCCACTATCACTGCTACCGCCGTCAATGCTGCTTCTGTTCCGCCGGCCTATTAGATACTTTGTTACACCCATTTCGTACACTTTCACTACGTTACCATATTTGGACACTTGCAAACCCTGCGACATTCATTCGTTTACCACGTTTACCTCCATTACCGCGTCGACTGGAGGTAAGCTGTACAGTATTATCATTTACCTTCCTATACTCACCTGTATTAGTCTTTCAACTACCTATAGACATGCTCCAATATTAGCTTTTACTGCCACTATCATTATCAACAAGCCTAGCAAATCCCACTTATAAACCGCAGCAAATATCAAATGCACTAGTAGGAACATATTCCCAATTAACCGTGTTCCCGGAGGCCACGACTGGGACACTACGCAACGGTATCCGTCATGAAATAAGGCGGAGAGAAAAAGAAAGATATGCTCGTGATTACGTCCGATCCCATGACCCAACGGACACAAAGTTGCATTTCCGATCCAGGAAGCTTTGGAACGATAAGGGAGCCAAGATGGGTCAGAAAGACTGTCCCTTCAAAGCCGAATCCAGTGACAGGAAGCAAACTCGTAGCACGGGACTATAGATGTCGACGGGCCAACGTGAAGCTTTTTGACTAACCTACGGGCGCAACAAAGCTTTGTCCAGCATTTGTGCTACGAAGGTCATTATGTGGAGTGGACGCCTGTGATGCGGGGGCTTCGCAGCCTTTTCGACACAGGCGCCTTGAACCTCATCGGTGCCTAGCTGGCAAGTGTCTTCGCCGTATGGGATTCCTGTGATCGGCGAGGCCATACATACTCCATCATTAAGTCAGTGTGTCTTCTGTCTGAATCTGTCGTGCATGCTGACTCGCACTGACACCGTCCAGTCCTTAGTATGCTGCCGTATGCCTGACGCGGGTATCGACATCGGGGGCACCGAGCCCCACATCTCTACGAAAATTCTCAACGTCGTGCGTGTCAGGTAGCCCGTCGTATTGTTGGAGTGGTATCGTCAGCGGGGACGTTGGCATCAGCGGATTAAGCGAGTCGTTCAGCGTCGAAATGGTACCCCGTTCGGGTGGTTCGAAAAATGAGCCAACAACCTACCAACTGGCTGAGCAGATTTTGGGCAGTCAGCCAATCGGATGCCCCCGCTATCGTGAACCTAACGATCCGTTCACTCGTTTTTAAGCGTTCATTTCCAACGTTTTGTAGATGCAAGTATGGATGTGGGGCACTGAATTTAAGTTTGATCGATTGATACAAATATGTCTCCCGAAGAGCAGAAATGATCTTCTACATGCGATGTGAATGAGCCTAATCTATACTCTGTTAAGTTAATATTGTTTTGGGGCTGCCGTATGCTCGAATCTGGATGTTTGAATCACATCATGTATGTAAGATTGCATATCCGCTCTGCTAGGCTAGTATAGAATAGGGACTCTCAAACCGGTAGAGTTATTGATGCTTCCATCTCTCGAGCGGCGACTCGAGCGGGCTAACAACGTAATGTTTTCACGGTGCTTTTTGCACAATTCCTGAGCACCGACTTGTTCGCCTGCAGCCAAATGAACGGAATTGCCGCTAGGAGCTGTCCAAAGCTATACTTTCAACCGAATTTCGGCTGCCAATCTAGGAGAGCGACTCGCTGTTTACGTTGTTGTTCTCGAAAGTCTTCGCTAGCCTACGCAAGACTTGGCGGGAACTCTGATTGGACTGGCAAACAATGTTTGGCACCTTCCCATTTATATCCTGCCCGTCAAGCACTCAAATCAGTGTTCACCCCCGCCACAAGCCATGAACATGGCGGTGGCGGTCTCACAATCATAAATCCTCGTTTATTGATTCTTCAAATCTCAATTCAACGCCGCCACTAAGAGTCTATGCGCCCGCTTCACACTTATCAACGCCAGCCGAACATTGTCTAAGCGATAGGCTAGCCAATCATATGAAACGCCACGAGCCATGTTCGTGGCTATGGAGCCGCCACCCATGGGCCATGGCTTTGTGACCCTCCACGGGCTAGCCAGTGGCACTTCAAACACTAACTCGAACAGTGTATAAATGCCGTCACTGACTGATGGCCGCCCTCTCGCTCTGGAGTTCGGCAACCACAAGGCGTACTTAGTAGGTCCATACGAACCTCATAATTGCACATCTTAGGTCAAAACCCTTCTTCTCTGCTAATCTCCGCCTTTTTTTTTTTTTGAGAATTCCAGGGCGGTATGCGGGGGTTTCACGAATGCATAGATGCCAGTGGGCCTTCCATTCAGGCTGGAAGATCTCATAAATACTTGCAAAACGTCCTACACTCCTCCACCCTACCTCCCAATCGCCATGTCGTCCATCCAGCATTTTGTATCACCGAAACTGCCGACTGCACTCGCACACCAGAAGAATGTCGAGGTGCCTGGGCAAGACCTGTTGCCGACGATTGTATACCTTTTTGCTAATTCTTTTCGCTGAAGTTTCACTAACGTGGACCGTGACACTACTGACTTGCAGATCAGTCACGTCTATATAGTTCCAACAAAACTTGATATCGTCGTGTTCGAAGAGGCTCTCTCCAGGACCCTCCAACTGTACCCACATGCTGCTGGAAAGCTTCGATGCAATAACGGATATTGGTTTGTGAGTTTAGTGCACGAATCTTGTGAACTTGTATCTGATTTCCCAAGATCGAACCTACCAATACCCCCGTTCCTGTTGACATCGAGTACAAGCCCGATGTGACCTCTGACACACTCTTGAAAGGCGATATGGTCTTCCAGGACGATTTGTCTCCGTTTCTAAGCTGCGAACCCATCAAACGTCTCCCTGACGCCAACTCCCGTCTTTGCAGTCTTAAACTTATTTTCTTTGAGCACGAGACGTCTATCGGTCTCAAGTGGCACCATCTCCTTGGTCCATTCTTTTTCCTGGTCCCGTTTACACCCCTCTGATTACTTGAATATTAGGCGATGGGACGCTCGTGTTCCGTTTTATGCACGCGCTCTCCCAGTTTTATCAAGGCCTGCCGTTGGAGTATCCCCCTCCCACTTTTGAGAAATATCATTTCCCCACACCATCGGCGGCTATGACGGACGAGTTTGCTTCTCAAATTAGTGGTTTTGATCGCTATTGCCCCCTTGGAGAATCTGATCGATGGGAGGAAGATTTCCGCCAAACATATAAAAGCCTGAAATGGCGATTCGACAACGACGACCTTGCTGACCTTCGTTCGGTGCTCTGTTCCCGTGCACCGGACGGTAGCCATCTCTCCAAACAAGATTGCCTCTCCGCTTACGTGGTCGCTGTATTGAACCATCACTTGAGTGAACCGGTGCGAACAGTGGGGAATATACGCAGCGTAAGTTGGTTTGCACGCATGCGTTAATAGTTCTGATCAGTACCTCCGTCAGTATCGTAGCTCGAAAGCTCCCTTCGCCCACGAAAACGTAGCCGGAAATATGATCCACCAGGTATGTTGCAGTAAGTGCTCGTGGAGCAAATTGATGATGAGCATCGTACTCGTCAGGTCGCTGCTACCGTTCCGCAGGACATGGCTGGAATTGCCTCCGCTGTCCGACGATCGCTCGTGCGGCCCAGAGAGCCTGATCTCTTGCATGATTCGATGTCGGTGTTAAGCGACACCTGGCTGAAGGCGGTAAACGCTCGAAAGGGCCACTTCATGAAGGAGCCTGAAGACGACATGGTGCTCGTCAATTCGCATGCCATGCAAGTCGTTGCGACAGCCCTTGCTAGATCGAAGGCTCACATTCATGACAGGATCGACTGGTGCAGCGCGCATTTCGGGTTTCCCGATGGAACTCGCTTCTACAAGCCTGAGACTTGCAAACATACTCTGAAGTGTTTGCGGTCCAATCCGACGAAGGAAGGCGATGGCGTATGGAGAGCAAGTCAGTCGATCGATATCACGCTTGCAGTGAGGGCAGAACTGGAGCCGAAGCTCCTGGAAACTCTCGCTCGAGGTTTCCGATATATCCTCGATAGCGAGCATAGTAGATAGTAACGTCATACTAGCACTGGGTTTTGTCGGAATGTTCAATACGAAGCCGAGACTGGCACATAGATTCCCTGCTCACGAACTTGGAGAGTCGGTTTCGGTGGCAGAGAGACGTGCAAGAAGGCTCTATGGATATGATAGCAAAATATCGACAGGTAAAGGACGTGGACAGTGGCGGGGATGTGGGCGTGGCGAGGAGACTCACCACGGCGTCTTTTATTCCTAAGGTGTGTGGAAATAAAACTTATATGTATGCTCGTCCTCGAGTGACCGTACTCTCCCCTCGATATTGACTCTTGCTTCTCTCCGCTCGTCTTTCGTGAACGAAAACGATTCGAACACGCTCTGAGCCTCCAGTTACTATACTTAACGTTCGAGAGTCCACGCACCTTCAGATAGCCCAGGCAATTCAGCATGAATATAGCACAATTCCATTTCGGACGTAATCTTGCTTTTTCTTCGGCCACTGCAGCACCCATCGTGGTCGTTGGATCAACCATGACATCCAGAAGCCCATACTCCCCTCCGATAGACTGATCCCTAACCGTCCGTTGCATCGTGAGTATGAGGCACTACGCGAGGTCGGCAACTCTATACGATACGATGCTGCCCTCTTGTGCCCGCAAAGTTTAACTCGAACCTACGTGCGATAGTGAAAGTTCGTCGCTTGACCCACTAGCTTAAATACACGCTTTAAACACGATCGCCTTACCCAAGTGGTACTCAAAGCTTACTCGCAGATGAATCCAGCTGGTCCTTGACTCACTCGTCTTCTACAATTCCGTTAAATGCCCGCGCGGCTCACACCATCCATCCCTGGCTGCTCAGGCCAAGCGGTCCTCCTCTTCGACAGCTCCATTCGCAGCAACGCCCGTGTTAATTTGCTCTGGAGCAACCTTTGCGGGCGGGATGTCCGTCGTCAGATCTCTCTATCTCGATGACCTGTACTTGTTCTGCCGACAGCGACGAGGGATCTTTAATAACGCTCGCTTCTTCCTCTTCAACGTTGTCTTCTTGAAGGCCACTTCTACTGGGGCCGTTCGGTATAACATCGCCCTCGACGGTATCATCTATGCTCTCTACGCCATCTACTATTTCGCCGAAATTAGTTGAGCTGACGTTTGTCGAGTTGGGGTGCAGAGACGTCCCCCTTTGAGGCGACATGCGCAGCCAGGTCAGAGCGTACATGTTTGATTGCCGTCTCGGCACGGACGCTCTGCAGGTCGTCCGTGCGCAGATGAACGAAACGTTTCCAAGCACGGACTTGTCGAAGCGAAGGATCGTTGGAAATGGTCGTCAAATATGAGGCAAGTGCAGTCATTGTGGTGTTTCCCGTTGGAGATAATGCTGGTCGGCAGTGGAGTGAGGGTTGTGAAGGGGTCACCAATCCCCAGGAAGGGAGAAGCTATCCGATCCGCCATCGAAGACCCCAAATTGGGGCTGCTCGGCGTCCGCACGGATGTCTGACGGCTAACCCGATTTGTCGAGGGCGACACGAGGTGCGAAAGGGTATTCAGGAATGTCGATCGGCAGCTTTGAGAATTTGGATGCGCCATCAGAGTCTTCACGTGAAGCTCAACCACCTCGGTTGCTGTGCGTGTAAGGGTAAGGTTGCGCGTGGGCGCTGCGCATGAGAAGTTAGCAACGATAGAACAAGTAAATATGGAACGAGAGGTGATAGCAAAAGAAAGGCGTGTTACAAATGGCCATAGGTATATGCTAAAGAAGGTCAAGACGAGGCATACATAGAGAAGCGATGAGCTCGGAAGCGACTCCATAATCAACGCGACTCAAAAAGTAAGGGAAGGGTACCTGCAGCTCAAGGCGGATGGGCGAAGGACGGGGAACGGCAATGCAACTCACTCTTTAGGTAGATAGTGTATGAGTGGGCTCGTGGGGGTCTCTGCGACGCATATACTCTGGGGGCCATCCTGAACATCAATGCGGACTGGGGGTCTTCATGTGGTCCGAGAAGGAGCGGCGTCTATGTCCTTCATATTGCGGACAGAGTTGTTGTGAGGTGCGTGTTGAACTGGTAGCTCCTAGAGGAGTCGACACTAGCTCTAGAGGAGGGATCACAGGGATGATGGTCGTCGACGGAGGAACGACCACAGATTGGATTCATAGCCTTAAAAGAGGAGGTACCGAAGTCGAGGATGGTTTTGAAGTTTTTCTTCGAGAAGTGGACGTGCTGGTGAGTGGCGGGGGCACTACTATGCATGCAAGGGTGGGTGATAGTAGGCCTCGTATTCTCGCAGAGACATTCGTCAAGAGTGCCGAACTTGTCGCCAGCCTTGTGGGGGGAGGAAGAAGAGAGAGAGAAAGCTTAACTGGATCGACAAATTAGGAGGAGCAGAAGCTGTCATGGAATTAATAGATTGGTCAGTTCTGGCGGATGTGCAAGAATGAGATCGGCAGTGACTGGGTGAACGAGTTGACGAGCGAATGAGATGGCCCAAACTTGGGGACGAAATGGGGAGCGATTAGGAGAGTGGGATGAGGGAAGGCAGGTTCAATTGGTGAGCGGCAAGGAGAACGTGCTGCCAGTTAATCACCCAGAGAATCAACTGTCTATGAAGACAATCGATACAGACCAAGACTATCATACCGTGAGTGAAGAGCATCGGGGGCACGGAACCCCACATCCCTACGGAAAACTCCAACGTCGTGGACTTGTCAGGCAACCCGTCGTATTGTCGTAGCCTTATCGTCAGCGGAGACGTTAATCATGGCAAATATTCCGGATTTACGTGCGCATCGCTCTCGTACGCCAACGCCCGTCCGCCATGATATCTCGAGGCCTTGGACTCTTGAGGGTACTTTCCTGCAGGGTTGTCTATAGCATGTTTGATACAGGATCGCATTCGGGGGATCCCGCAGGTGAGAGTTGCCGGGTCGAAACCTCGACTCTGTGCCATATGGTGGGGCGGGTTGTAGGTGCCAACTGATGTGATCCTTTGACGATGCATGTAAGGATGCTAGTAGGGTATCGAATTGAACACCCAACCCCGCGTTGTCGGGTTCAAGCTTGAGGATATGTTGGCTAATATTATTCATGTTATTTGGATGCTCATCGGAAACGGATATTTACACGTCGCAACAGACAAGACAAAGGTATGTATACCTGACAACAAACATAACGAACAGTGTTTATGCCTTCTTGCTCCTCTTGAACGCCCTCCACGAGAGACACCAAATTGCACTTAACAAGCCCACAGGTGGGAGTAGCCAGCTCACCATCCATGTCCACCCCGCCGTCCTCTCCAGCTTCCCGATACATGACATTACTTCCCCGTCGAGATCAGTGAGCGGGCCCGA
>JBBPUI010001438.1:0-10039 GCA_038094615.1 Heimioporus aff. retisporus | reverse complement strand
GGTAAGTCAACTCACCAAGACAATCACCCAAAATAATGCCAAGGGTGGGGAACGACAAAACAAGGATGTATGTATGGTTGTTTAATTTTCTTTCCTGTCGTATTACGTATGAATCAATGATACTTTTCATGTACATGGTAGCGATAAGTGAATGGGATTTCGCATTGCGTGTGGGGGGTGGGGGACTTGCCCCCCACGATCAGCGCCAGCTGGTTGGAAATCATCGGCGGAGTCGTAATCGAAATGCATTCTTGGATGCCTTGGAGTCCGCGTCGAGATACGCCTCGTAGAAACCGGCGATGAACTCTTCCGCTTTGAATCCGAAGCGATTGTACAGGAGCTGCGACCCGACATGTGCATACAGGCAACAAGGAGCCAGGAACGACGTACCATGGCAGGGTTGTTGGCAGAGACGTGGAGGGTGATGTCCCGGTGAGGATGCAGGGCGATGAGGTGGTACAACATGGTCCTGGGATGTACGCTCATATCATAGATCAATAGAAAAAAGGTTATAGAAACGCACGTGGCAATCTGTGCGTTTTCCCAACCGGCTCTGACGGCGAGGTAGGTGATGTACGTTTCCTGGGGAGAGCTGAGGAGGGCAGCGCCGACGACGAGGTGGCCGTACATGGCGATGACCGTGCATCGTTCGGGCGCATAGTGCAAGGTGTCGCTGACTGGCATCCGGGTGTGGTGAGCGGATGGGGTTCGTGCGAGAGCAGCGGAAGCTCACCATCGATGCCTTCCCAAAAGGCCCGAGCCAGCAGGCCGTGTACCTGGCGAAGATGGGACGGCTGGAGAGAGACGTAGGTGATCGGCAATGGTGATCTCTCGGGCTGATCCCTCTCCGGGCTGGCGACGGGTCAGCCACGACGAATCCATTTACGATTAGGGGTCGACTGACTGTGCGAGCGCATAGTGCGCGTGAATGTCATCCATGAGCAACGTCCATGGTGCACGTGATTCCCAGTCCACGGCGATCAGACCAGGGGTGTTTGGATGCGTGGGCCCGTAAAGACGGGCTGCAAACGAGTGTTCGTACCGGGTTGTTCTGATCGCGCGGAGGGCATCGAGGACGGCATGTGGAATGGGTGTCGAGCGGGGCATGTCGAGCGGGGCGAGGGTCGGGGGGACACCGACCGTGAGCAAAGGCGACGGCCGTATGCCCACTTGACGTCGCTCCTGACAAGGCATGGGAGTGGGTCGGCGGTGTCGTCGACGGAACGACGTACGTGATGCAACTGGAGCTGTCGCAGCGCGATGCATTCGGAGGGCGGTATCGCGCGAGCCGGCATGCGCTGTTTCGCGAACGCGAGGACTCGTGCGGATTCAAAACTAGAAAGGGGACGGATGGACTCGGCCACGTCCTGTTTTCCCCAGGTGCCACTGATGTCGTTCTAGAGAGGGTTGAGCACGGATGCGCAAATAACGGCGGGGGTGGGACGTACGGGCAAGGTAGTCGTGGAGGACCGAGCCCAGTAGAGTTGGCGTTCCTCGAGATACTCGGGGAGCAACTGGTGCATCGTCGAGTCAAAGCCGAGCTCGTTGTCGTGAATGGCGAGGCCATGTCGAAAGGCATCGAGGAGGGCGGAGAACGTCGCGCGATTCTTGGTGAGGGCTGCCTTGCCGGTGTTGGTCTTGCGGCGTTTGGCACGCCGAGGCTGCGTCTGAGGGCGTCAGGGACGTGGATGCTGCACGACAAGGATGAGTGCACCTCTTTGTACGCATCATCCTCGTCATCGGACGGTACGGTCCAGGTGGAGCTCATGGTAGGTGGAACCAAAGTAGTTATACCAAGCACGGCAACAATATTACATTGAACTAAGTTACGCAAGTCCATCACAAACTAAAAGCAAAGGGAATGTGAACGTGTACGGTCAGAGCCGGGTCACGGCCTTGGAGTCCAGTGGCATCCCTGCGGATGGCCCGTCACCGACACGAACGATCAGGACGATCAAGAAAACATACCAGAGGGGTCGATGCCATTGCGGGCAAGAATCTGGTTATGGCGAATCAACCTTGCTTGGTCAAAGCTAACGAGCTGATCGCATCAGGCGTACGGCACCAGTCCATGAGATACGTACTTGACGCGTTCTCGCCGCATGATCTCCAACACCTCCTGGGTACCCCTCTCGTCGAGACCAGCTCGCGAGTCGCCGTCGTTGATATTGGCCTCGATGTCGAACATGACCGATGTCAGGCCTGCCTCTGCCTGGCCAGAAAAGGTCGACAAGGGAACGTATTCGTTCAAGCCGAGCAGGGACTTGAGCTTCATGGGGACATGGGGCAACACTGCGGCACGGTAGCGGTAACCCACTGACGAGGGTCAGCACCGCCTGTGAGTTGGATGGTCGGTCGCACTTACGCATTACCAGTAACGCGAGGGCGGCGAGCAGAGAGATGTAAAAGAACATGTTCGGTATTTAACTTGACCTTGTGCTAGCCGAGAGTACAATAACGCTGATGAGAACGACGACTGTACAGTAATACGTAACACAGCCACCACTCATATGGTCACATGACCATATGGCCCTCCAAGCACCGTGTCTCCTCATTGGCATCACACGCCGCGATCATGAGCACTTTGTATGATACTTTGCAGGTAAGGACTTGTCGCATTTCGCCGTAGAAAGACCCCATTTGTGTCCTTTCGACAGTCTGAATTCTGTCCGCCCTTGGACACCTCCCTGCTCGCTGCGCTAATCGCAGATTTGGACACCAGCGGCACCTCCTCGCCACCACCAGAGCAGGTCGAAGCGCTCCGTGCGACCCTCAAGGAACTTGCACTCCAAGCCACCACCCAATACGAGCACGAACTTGCAGCCGAACTCGACCTTTCCTCCCTCGGCATCACCACCGATGACTCCAGCAGCAGCCCCGACTTTTGTGCCGACACCACCGAATCTTCCGCTGCCTCCGATTCCTCTGCCGTCTCCCTCACATCCTTCACTTCTCCCCTGGGTTTTTTGCGTGCTGCCTTGCCACATGTTCCCGCCTCTCGTCTTAGGCGCGCGCTTAGCCAGGCAGGCGCCCCTGAGGACGGCGATGTCGACATGGAATCTATCGTGGAGACAATACTCACCAGCGAGTTCATCCGTGAACTCGAAGAACGGGGCTTAGATTCCCTCAGTAGTGACGAATCCCGGTCCCCGCCAGACGATGACCCCCTTTGGAAACGTGTCGAATCGAAAAAGAAACCCACCCCTAACGGAAAGGCCACTAAGAAAAAGAACATTCGTGGCAAGACCATCACCCTCGTCGACATCCGCCAAAAGCAGCATCTACCAGCCCCTTCCTCTTCTGGGCCCCCGCCACCAGACCCATGGACGCAGCTCTCCTCCCTTTCAGAACACCTCGCGACGCTTCTCCCACCTCACCCTGCGTCCTTTTTCCAGTCGCACTTTCATTCCCCAGACTATCCGTCCCCTGCAAAGGCACTCCGCGCCGCCCTTGCTTCCATCGCAGGTACCCCGAACAAATCTCCGTCTGACATCTCCAGCCCATCCACCCTCTTCACCATGCTCGACATCCTCCGCGATTCCCCCGCACACTCTTCCCTCGACTCGGAACAACGTTCCGCTCTTTATACTGACGCTCAGCTCGCCCTCCGTGCTACCCATGGCCGAGGCGACGACGCAATCGACATCGTTTGGCTCCTCCTCGATCTTGTTCTCGACCTCGAATCCGGCTCCCTCACCATGGGTGTCTACCACAGCCCACAGTCGCCTCTCTCCCCCACTCGCTCCGCTGCCTGGGTCTCACCCTCCACAGCGTCCCCACCCTCGCCGTTCGCGAACCGCGATCGCAGCAACAGCACCACGACGCGTCAACTCCCGAGCGGTCCGCCGCCCGTCCAACCCCCACCGACGTCCAAGCGGAAGAGCATCTCTTCTCCCGCGACGTCTCCGACCACAAGCACCTTCCAGTCCCCTTTCGAGTGGCAGACAGTCCCTCAAAAGCCGCTCAAAGGCCCCCACCCGCTCGCGCTCCACATTCCCGCGTACGACAGCACCCAACAGAATCGCCGCTCTGCGGGGGCGGCCAAGCTCCGCGGGTCTGGAAACGGCCTCGGCAAGGGCGGCAAGGGGGACGTCGGCGAGCTGACCCACCCCGATCTCAAGACGCGCATGGCTGCGAGTCTGCGCAAACGCGACGAACTGCTCCGCGAAGCGTCCAAGGCGTGGAACAGGGGCAACGCGAAGACGCGTGGTGGCGAGGTCGCGCTGTACTTTGCAGAACGGGTGCGTTTTTTTTTCCTTTTTGGTTCGTGGGGCGCCCGTCGACGGCTGTGCTGATTTCGCCCAGGCGCGCGAGTTTCAAGAACTGGCGCGACGCGAAGGGCTCGAAGCAGCGCGGATGATGGTCGAGTCCAAACGGTAACGTATTTCCGTGGGGCTTTCCCGGTTCTTTCTCCATCGCTGAACCAGAC
The DNA here is from genome assembly GCA_038094615.1 of Heimioporus aff. retisporus. Lineage (NCBI taxonomy): Eukaryota > Fungi > Basidiomycota > Agaricomycetes > Boletales > Boletaceae > Heimioporus > Heimioporus aff. retisporus. The sequence continues at coordinate 5,610 of JBBPUI010001438.1, read as the reverse complement.
CCCAGCTCGGGCGCAGAACGCCGCACCGTCGACCTCCACGGGACCTTGATCTCGGAAGCGGTCGTGATCGTGACCGAGATTCTCGAACAGGAAGGGTGTTCCGCCGGTACGTCCCCCTTCCCCACCCCCCTTCCCCCCTGTCGCCTTGTTCCGTTTGTGTTTTCGCGCTCGCTCTCACGGTTCCTCTCTTCGCTTTTGGTTCGTTTTTCGTTTCCTTCGTCTCTCTCTGTCTCTGTCTCTTCCGTGCTGCTAGCGAACCCACTGAAGATCATTACCGGTCGTGGGACGCATTCCGTGAACGGCGTCGGCGTGCTCAAACCTGCCGTTCGGAACACGCTCGTGCGGGACGGCTGGAACGTCGGTGTGTGGGACGGCGGCCTCGTCATCCGCGGACGCACCTAGCGCGATCTGCGCACATCTCGCCTTTTTTTTTTGGGTTCGTTGTCTCTCTCCCTCTCTCTCCCCCTCTCTTTCCATCCTCGCGTTACTCTGTGTTTGTGTGTGTTTGTGCGCGCGTGTGTTGTGTAAGAGTACCCGTCGACGTTGATATGCATGCTTCGTGTCGCTTTCTTTTTTTTTTCTTCTTTTTTTTTTGTTTTACCCCGGACGCTTGTTACCCCCTCAACGATCTGCGTTACATACCCCTTGTTGCTTCTCCATTTTGCTTGGTTTTGCCGTTGTGTTCACGCTGTACGTATGCTGTATCATATCCGGAATCACGTGTATGTTCTTTGGAATATTACGAATCATTTACGACTTGACATGATATCTGTAGGGAGACCCGTTTCTTGTGATCGACCCGAGGGCGGTATTGCTACAGTGAAAAGTGCTTGGAAAAAAAAAAGAGAGAGAGAAAGCGAGAGCGGTGCATGGAGAACGACTCGGACATCAAAGAACGAATCGGTGGAAACCAGATCGACACCAAAAAGAAACGACGACGATAGTGACGGTTCGAGTCGGTCGAAACCTGGCAACTAGGATGGACGAACGCGATGGAGACGACTGCTACGATGTGAATGGAAATGAATGAATCCGCGGAAACGCAGATGGATACCAGCAAGAAAGGCGGTGACAGAAACGCTTCGAGTCGGTCGAAACCTGGCAACTAAAAAAACAGGATGGACGAATGCAATGGAGACAACTACTACAATGAGAATGGAAATGAATGAATCGGCGGAAACACGGACGGATACGATATCAGAAAGAAAGGCGGCGACAATGGTCGAAACCTGGCAACTAAAGCAGGATGGCAACGAAAGACGAATGCGATGGAGAAAGTGCTACCGCGAGCATAAAACAAGAGTGCGACAAGCGATCGTCCACGCAACAAGAAAACGAGAACGGTGCGTCGAAAGCGAGATGAAACGACTAACAGCACAAGCACGAGGGATTCCAGGAGTAATAATAAGTAATAATGGTAACAACGACCACGGTTACCCCCTTACCGCCTCCGCAGCAGTCGGGGTGGCGGACCAGACGACGGTCCGCCCAGGTTCAGCTCATCTGGCGAGGAATTCCAGTCGCGCGGTGCATGCCGTCCGATGTGCACGATGTCCTCGACCCAGGCAGGTTTCAACAACAATTCGTCCTCGGATTCGGAATCAGACTGAACTGCCGCGAGCCCAGGAGGCGCCTTGGACCCCGCGCCTTTCGTTGCTAGCTTTGAGTCCGGTCCGACAACGGTTCCAGAGCGGGTGCGTCGCACGTTCGATTGTGGGGATGGTGACGGGCGAAGCACGCCGCTCGACGAGGCAACACCAGGGGCAGACGAAGCGAAATCGGACGCCCGAATGGTGCCCGCACGGTTCCGAGCGGGTTTAGATTTACCCGTCTCGGGGACGTCTTGCAGGGAACGCGAACGCATCGAAAGCGCCATTGGAGCAGGTGAGCGGCGTGTTTCTCCGTCCGAGTGGGCTTCAAGATCACCTATCCCGGATAAAATCGATCAGATACTCAGGGAATCGGTACCGGGAACACAAGCGTCGACAGTAGCACGCGACGATCATGCAGATATATTTGCTCAGGTGACATACCGACAATATCCATCGTTCCGAGTTCCTGCGCCAGGTCCGACGCCGGGCTCGAAGGCGGATGGGGGGCAGCCGAAACGGCCCCGGTCACCGACCTTGATAAACTCGCCGCGCCAGACTTCCTACATTTGTGGATGATGAGTGATCCGCCAAAGGTGGGGCTAGTGCCAGGCAGGTAAAACGTTCGCTCTCTGAAGCCCGAAAAGGACCGCGATTTCGTATGGTGTCGGCGTGATGACCTTCGTTTCGGGGAGGAAACAGCCGAACCCGGTCGGCTACGAAAGGGTGACGCGAGACTCGGAGGTTGAGGTCGCGGACCATTTTCCTTCAGGTGCATGGAGCTGGTAGCACGCCTGGCAGCAGGGACCGGCGACAATGGCTCCGGTGCGATGGACTGAGGGACGACCGACGCGCGCGGAGAAGGAAAGGGCGTTTTATATGCGATATCGTCTGAGAGGTCGACACTCTCTTGATTGCGCCTTATTCTCTTGGAGAGATGCTCGCGTATATGCTCGACGTTCTTGTCTTCCCACTGCTCGGCGAGAGCGACTCGACGGGGCCGTTTGAGCATGCGACGGTCCATCTGCGTCCGTGTGAGGTTGTCGGTGTCCGGCGGAAGGACCTCGGGCGGGGGAAACGCTAGCCTAGTTGGCTGTATGCGCCTCTTCCTGTGTGCATAAGTGACCTTGACTGAGTGCATGCAGGAGGAAGAGAAGGAGAAATATCGATCGCTCGCTTATCTTATCTGTGGCTGTGCCACTACTCATTACAATTACACTATCCGATTAGTGGCCCTTGTGATTGTATGCTATGGTATTAATGCTATAAAAGTCGTATGAATGCCATGATGGTTTGTTTAAGACGAGTCTGATGAAGCTGGCAGCACCCAGGAACAATCACCCTTTCTCACCGGTCGGCGGTCCAGCCTCTGAGAGGTCCGACTGTCACTCGACATCCCAGAATCTATATCATCCGGTATGCTTGTCCGTAGACTATGAGACCACACGTGAACACTGGGTGCAATGAATCATCAGGGGAGTGGAGAGATGTGATAAGACGGCGTACCCTGTGCCAGACCTGTTTCTTGCGACATCTAATGGTAGCACTCGTGCATGTGTATCCGAGTTACCCGTGGCAGTCTCGTCGGTGGCCGGCTCCGTCGTGCGTGTTCTTGAGGGTCGAGGTGTGGGCTCGCACTCGTCGTCATTGCCACACACCGCAGCAGAACCGTATATCGCTCGTCGGCGCGCTGCAAGCGCATCTTGTTCTGGTTGTCTCCGCCCGGGCGTCCAATCGTCGCTGTCCGAACTGGGGACCTGTGGCTTCGGCCGAGCCACCCTGGCCGGGGGCCCCCTTTTTGCGCCACGCACGGACCGCCTGCTGTCCACGGACATCGCATCCGACTCGGAGTCCCCCTTGGCATCTCGCTGTTTCCTTCCCCGTCGCGTCCCGCGCGTCGCACTCGCTTCGGACACGTCCGACGGAGCGTCGTCTACCCGTGCCATGGATTCCGTCCCTTCAAGCTGTTTCGCCCGCTCCCGCGCCTTGGTCCGCCGATTGTCCAGCGCATGGACACGCCGAGCAGCACGTTCTTCATCCAAAAGCGCCTGTTCCACCTTTTCCTCCTCCGCGAGCTCTTTTCGCCGGGCTCGAGCGCGTTCCATGACAATTCGGTCCGCGACGTCCATCTCGTCGTCATCGGGGTTGGCCCCTTTGCGTCTGTTTTCGCCCGTGTCTGGGAACATGGCGACGCCGTACTGTGCACTCTCGCGCAGCGTCACGGTGGCGTCTTCCATGCCAACGCTGAGATCCTGCGCGATGAGTCGAACGGCTGCTTCAGGTACGAGGATGCGTTGGATGAACTCGGCCGGTGCAAGCGGCGCGATCAGAGACGCGTCGAATGTGGACGGCGGGAAGAGATCAAACAGAGTCTGGTGTATGATGACGGAGCCCTGCTCGCCATAGCTGCAACGAAGCATTGAGATCTCGGGCGGATTTTGAGCAAAGGAAACGACGTACTACCCCGGCTGTGTCTTCTCAAAGCTGGTAAACTGGCCCTTGACGCCGACCACGGTCCGGATGCCTTGTTTCTTCACCTCTTTCTTCACTTCTTTCCAGAAAATGCTCTTGGCCCTGGGTCCTCTCGGTCCATCACCATCGTAAAGATCCTCGACGTCGCTGATATCGTTCTTGTCCAATATGATGGCCTCCAACGCGCCCTTCATCTTCTTGACTCTTGCTGGGACCTTTGCAAAGTCGATTGCTTTCGGCCACCCTTTCTTGGCTGCGATCGGAAGCTGGTGGGACTCGAAGCGATGACGTTGACAGACGGATATGTAAATCGCTGAGGGTGCTTTCAAACCGCCTCGATTTCTCGGACGTGGATCTGGAGACGACTTTTTACGTGCCGTTGTCAGTAGGTGCTGGAGAAGTGGAGTGGGGTGCGACGGAAGGTCCTCGTCACAATAAGGACACACTGTCGAAGGATCTCGAGCGTAACCCAACTCAACTTTACGCGAGAATTCGAATGAGAACAAAATAAGCGTCCCGAGAACATCGGCGACTCACTAGAATCGTCTTCTATAGGCTCATGCAGGTAGTTGAGTGAGTCTAACAATCTGGAGACATCCACAACAGTAAAAAAACCAAGGCGATGAAGGGCGAAAGAAGACGCACGCCGAACGCGAGTCCTTTCGTTTTTTGAGGGTACGCCCTTGTTCAGTGCCACTACCGTCAGATGAAGAGCGCTTCGTGGATCGATGACTGCGAGCACCGGGCGACTTGGGTCGCTGGCCGATGTCCGCAAGCATCTGAGAACTCATGGGGAACGGTTGGAGGCTAGGCTGCTTCGACCGACCATCCGTCAAGTCGGTGCCGTCTTCGTCAGGGGTCTTCGCGCGCGCTTTACCCTTGTCGTTGGCGGAGAGAGGCGATAAATTAGGAAATGTAGTTTCACGGGAAACACGTTTGCCTTTTGGCGGAGAAAGAAGAGGAAATGGTGCGGGGGTGCGCACAGACTTCGTAGGGCGTGGTATAGCAGGCTTCTCCGGCTTACTGGAAAAGGTATCACGATCCGGGGTCGCATCGGAGAGATTTTCCTTGGATTCCAATGGCATGGGGAATGGCTGTGGCCCTTTACGCGACGAAGACGCGGCAGTTGGTTCCTTGGCATTTCGTTTTCCGGCTGCAGCTGTAGTGGATTGTTCGGGCGAGTCTCCATGCACAGGAAAACGATGCTTCTCTGCTGTGGTGAGAGACGTAGGTTTGCCGTCACGTTGAGGGGCAGATTTGATAACAACGCGTGGTCGTGGGCGGGTACGCGCCGCATTAGGTCCCCCGCGACGCGTCGAAGACACATCGGATGACCCTTGTCGCGAAAGGGACGGTGGAGGGCGATCCGCAGGCTTAGGATCCTCTGATACCGGCTTGGGCAGCTCTTCAGAGTCGCGCAAAGATGACGACGGGGGTGGGTCCTCTGTTGCAGCGTCATCGGCAGGGACGCTCTTCTTGGTTTTCGTGAACCGAAGCCCCTTGAGGTTGTCGTACGACGACGGCTTGTAGTTCGGGTGTGCAGGAAGGT
>JBBPUI010001437.1:0-10043 GCA_038094615.1 Heimioporus aff. retisporus | reverse complement strand
TTGCTCAGTAGGGGAAATGAACTGCAACAAGTAAGAGCAGGGATGCCAGTCGCCATTGCCATCAGTTTGGAGAAGAACACCTCTAGAGGCATATTTGGAGGTGTTGGTGGCAATGGCAAAGGGTCGGGTGGGATCAGGGAGGTGGAGGATCAGTTGAGAGAGAAAGAGCTTCTTCAGCTTGTCAAAGGAATCCTGACAAGAAGGGGACCAGTTCCAGGGTTGGTTCTTCTTGGTGAGGTCAAGGAGGGGGCAGGCGACATTAGAGTAGTTGGGGATGAAATGTTGATAGAAGTTGGTGAAGCCAAGGAAAGAGTGAACATCCTTGACTTTAGAGGGTGTTGGCCATTCTCGAATACCATCGAGTTTGACCGGGTCCATGGCAAGTTCATCTGGGCAAACGATCATGCCCAGATATTTGACCTTTGAGGCTGCAAACTTGCACTTTTGGAGCTTAAGGTGAAGGTCAAGTTCTTGCATACATTGTAGGACATGTTTGGTGTGTTCCTCATGGGTCTTAGCATCAGGGGAGAAGATAAGGAGGTCATCCATGTAGATGATGAGCCATCCTTCGGCAATCATGTCCCTAAAGGAGTCGTTCATGAATCGTTGGAATGTTGCTGGGGAGTTACAAAGCCCAAAGAACATGACAGTGGATTCAAAAAGGCCCTTGTGAGTAATGAAGGCCGCTTTCCATTGGTGTCCATCTTTAATACGAATGTTGTTGTATCCCCAGCAGACGTTGAACTTGGTGAAGACTTTTGCTCCTTTGAGTTTGTTGACGAGATCAGAGATGAGGGGGAGGGGGTAGGCGTCTTGAACCATATGTTTGTTGAAGTATCGGTAATCCTGGCAGGGGTGAAGACCTCCATCCTTCTTTTTAATGAAGAAGAAGGGAGCGGCTTGAGGGGAGTTCGATGGTCGAATCTTCCCAGCTGCGAGGTTTTCGTCAAGGAAGGCTTCTGTGGCTGCCTTTTTGTTGGGGGAGAGAGGGTAGAGTTTACCAATCTTTGGGGTGAAGGATTCATTGAGGTTAATCTTGTGGTCATAGGGTCGGCTGGGGGGTACATGGTCGGTTGCTTCTTTTGAGAAGACAGAAGCAAAGTCGGTGTATTCCTGTGGGAGGACTGGCTTGGGTTTTGCCTTCTGAGCGGCCATGGCAAATTCGGTGGTGGTGGTGAGTTTGGCAATGGTGGCATTCAGGATGAAATGAGAGCCACATTGGATGATTCACTGGATGACTCGGACATCGTGGTTGTGGAGGAGATGTTGTTGTTGGGTTTCCTTCTGCATGTAGTCAAAGAGTCGTCCATCCCAGACGGTGTTGACATTGACATAGCGAGGGGGTTGAGGGGTGGGGGTGATAGGTGTTTGAAGGGGGGGTTGAGTGTGTTTTTGATAGAGGTGATCGGATTGATCAGACTCTAGAGGAATGGACAGTTCTCAAGAAGTCCAGTCAATAGTGGGGTTAACTTCTTTAAGCCAGGGGAGTCCAAGGATGACATTCTCCTTTCCACAATTAAGGATATAGAAGGTGACCCAGTGGGCTACAGATCTGATGTGGATAAAGAGGGAGGTGGTGAAGTGGATTTGACCATTCTTGTTGGCAGATTGGTCGACGTTGTTGACAGTGATGGGGGTGGTGAGTCTAGTTTTCAGGAGTTTGTGTTTTCGGACAAAGTCCCAATTGATGCATGAGATTTGTGCTCCAGAGTCAATTAGGGCATGAGTACCAACAGCTTTCAAGTGTGAGGGTTCGATGATGTGAACAGGGATTTGCATAGACTGTTTCATTATCAACAATACAAGTACAGACACACAAGAAAAGGAGGGTCGTTGCGTTGGGGTACACCCTCCATCTAAAAATCCTCGCCTGGAATGGTGAAGGAGATCCAAGCCACAGTTTCTTCATCATCATCGTCCTCAACTTCTCTCAGTTGAGGGACTTCTTCGACCTTCCTAACCTTTTTCTCCAAAGTCTTCTTCAGCCTAGGGTTGTTGGAGCTGGAGCATTCATTGGAAAGATGACCAGGTTTTTGGCATCTGAAGCAGCATCCTTCTGCAATGCATCAGCGACGTTCCTCAGGGGTGAGTTTCCCTAGTTTAATGGCATCGACATCCATGGCATCAGGGTCTTTCGAGGGGTGTGAGGAGGTGGTGAACAAGTGGTAGGTGGAGGAGCTGGACTTGTTCCTCTTGGCAATATCTTCGGCTTTTCCCCACTGGGTGAGGAAATGAACAGCTTTAGAATACCATTCATCAATTTTGGTGGGGATGGTGTCCATGGACATGATGTGACGCATGAGGCGGACTGGAAGGGCTGTGGAAAAATATCCAATAAGGACATTCTTGTCTGTGATCTTGCTGATCTGGACTTTGTTGCGGAATTCCAAGATAAATGCAGTGAGTTCAGGGATGTTGGCATTGCCAGACATTCATTGGGTGGAGAGCCAAGTGATGGCCAAGGCCCGGGTGTCATGATGTTCAAAGGTGGTTCTAAAGGAAGAGAGGAAGTCAGAAAACTTTCCGAAACCTACTGGCTTTCCATTGGCATTGGGAGCGAGGGCAGCTTTGTGAAAAGAGGAAGCCCAAATGAGGGCTGCTCTGGACTTCATGTAAGAGAGGGCGAAGGCAATTTTTTTTGCTTTGGTGTTGTGGACTTCCTCGTTGACAAGGAGGTAAGTCTGGACAGTGTCTAACCAGATGGTTGCCTTAGCATAATCGCCATTAAAGGCGTCAGGGGAGCCAATGCAAAGTTCAACTGGTTTCGAGAGGGTAGACATCGTGGGGGGAGGGGCGAAAGGTGGGAGGGGTAGGGTAGAGGCGAAAGTGTGGGCAAGAGGGGGAGGGGCAGGGGCAGGATGAGGTGCTTGGAAGGGAAATAGGGGGGGGTGAGAAGTGGTTGGGGTGGGGGAGGGTGGCGTGGGACTTCTGGGGATGTGAAGCACTGAGGAGAGTTGGTGAGCAAGGTTGATGTCTTCCTGCTGTTCGGCAGTAGTGGGGAGGGTGGTGTCAGGGTCTAGGTGGGATTGTTCAGAGGGTGAGGACAAAGAGGACAAAGTTTCGGAAGGGAGTTCTACTGTGGTGAGCCTGTGCATTCCATGCAGAGCTCATTCTCTGTGGGAGGGGTTTCTGGGAGGAATGGTGAAGGATCTATATTAATGATAGTCCTAAAACGTATAGCTTAGTTCTTTTGTTACACTTGGTCTGGATAGGAACGAGCGTAGGCTCAAAGAATTAGAACATAGGGTCAAGGGTTTTGAGGCAATGACGAAGGACTTGCCACTAGGGTCAAGGGTTCTGACTGCTAGGATGTATAGCAGGGGTTCGAGGGTAAGTCTGCCTACCGAAGAGGTAGCGGCAAGTTACAATGAGGGGATGAAGGGGAACAAGGTAAGATGGAGCAGAACTAAGCTAGAGTACAAGGATGAAGTACTTAGGCTTATATACTGCGCAATGGAAGGTCATAGAAGGTTATGGAACAACTATGACTAAGCAAAGAAGGTTCAAAAAGAAAGAGAAGTAAAGATAATAAAGATAAGGGTGTGTGACGAACATGTTGTATGTTCTAGAGCACTCTATCAAAGTAGAAACATCAGGTTATACTGATGATGACAATTATGAATGACAAAGAGAAAAGAATAGGGGCGAATTGTAACAGTTCCCAGTCATAAATGTCATAGTTTTGTTCTGTGGAAGAGAAGGATTGCAACAGGTAAGAGCAGGGATGCCAGTCACCCTTGGCATCAGTTTGGAGAAGCACACCTCCTGAAGCATACTTAGAGGCGTTGGTGGCAATGGCAAAGGGCTGGGCAGGGTCAGGGAGGTGGAGGATTGGTTGGGAAAGGAAGAGCTTCTTCAGCTTGTCAAAGGAATTTTGGCAAGAAGGGGACCAGTTCCAGGGTTGGTTCATCACAAACTTTGTCAAACTCCACTATTGCTTGATAAGGCAATACTGACCCATGACCTCCTTATCAACATGCTGATGTATGCTGTGACATTTTTGTGCCTTTCAGGTGGGCTCAAGGGCACCGTAGTCCAATGACAGCATTGCCCCTCCTATGATAGGCAAATATATGCTCCTCTGTAACTCTCCTTCTGTCGATAGTTGAATATATTGATGTACACAGTTGAACTTTTGTTTGCCAGTAATGAGTGCTTTTGATGTGCATGATATTGTGCACAGTTACAGAGCACTATAACCTTCACACTCATATATGTCATCATCATTCTTGCCCTTGCCCTCACCCTCGTCCTTCTCACCCTCCTCACCCTCCTTGCCCTCCTCATCACTCTCACCCTCATTGCCCTCACCATCCTTGCCCTCACTCTCACCTTCTTTGCCCTTGCCATCACTCTCACCCACTTCCAACTCGTTGTTCATTTTCTCAACTGCTCCTCTTGTCTTTCTGGTGCCATCCTTCTGAAGAAACTCATCCCAATGCCAGGTTATCATGTGGCTGACTCCACCCCCACGATAGCACATAAACATGTCACAATCAACAAATCTATGCATAAAGTTAGCTTCATCAACTGTTTAGAACCTATGTACTTACATATTCACTTCGAATGATGTCCAATCATCAGTCTCGGGTGCCTGTCATGTGATTGACTGACCACTGAGGTATTCCCTTGTGCAACCTTCTGAGAAACTCAGGATCAGGTGAATTCCTTGAATCATGACATCAGGATCCAGGAATCCAAACACATCAGGGTCCTCCTCAGGTATGAATCCAACATGTGGGAGGTGGCAAGAATGAAAAATAGAAGAATTGGCTTTATGACAGCCAAACCAATGTATGAACAAGATGTTGAAGCACCAAACATCCTCAGATTTTGAGTGTTCACCAAAGTTGCCAATATTGACATGGAAGATCTTCAAAACACATGCATACCAGTATGGATGTTGATTAGTGTCCATCTCGTGTGAGAGTACCATAACATTGGCATGTGTTCCAAAACTGATCACATCTTGATCATGCTGTAGGTCATAGGTTGTGTAGTTGATGGAAAGCATCTTGTGTTTGTAAAATGAGTTCTGTGTGATGATCAGATCATCTCATGCTGCATTTGTGAAATGCACAATCTCTCCATTCCACTCTCCCTCATGATAAATCTGGTATAGAATATGATCCTTAAGATTATTAATGGAGTCCTGAAGTTGGTTGAGATGTTGTCACAGGCTGTCAGATGATGGCACCACGTACCTTTGTTGCTTGATCACCCAGTAGTGATCCAAGCCAGCCAGTGATGTTAGTTGGTGTCCATTCTGACTTGGCAATTGTGTAGTGAGCAAGCAGTGAGCCTTGCTTTTGCTTGTCCTTCTGCTTCTGCTTGCCCTTCCTATTCACCTGTCCATCATCATCCTCACTGATCAACTTTTCCTTCTCAAGCTCCTTGAGCATGAGCATGATGAAGCATTCACATGCCTCAATTTTGCTCATACTCACTAAGGTTGTTGCTTTCATCTTGGAGGTCCAGGTATAGTGTTGCTTGAGATGCTGGTGCTCCAATTCACCCTAAAGATAATTCAATACTCTACTTTATGACAATAGGATGTCTTACCAACTGTGTTGAGTAGTTGTCTATTGTCCCTCACTCCTGGATTGTGTCTGGATAATCTTCCAGTGCATGAAACTTGTATGTTCATAAGTTGAGCTTCTTGCACTTGTGTCCGGTTGACTTTGATGCAATCAAGAGTCCACCCTTGTTCATGAGTGCAGCAAATTGCTGACCACATGCAGCTGTTTCTTAACATAGCTCAAGTGTAATATAAGCCTCACAAGTTGTATTCACAAATTTCCATACCACTCGGCTGAGTGATTTTGTGCTCACATCAAAGAAGGCCAGGGTATCCATGGTGTGAAGATGTAGCTTGACATAAGCATACCATGTTCCAAGCTTGAACAGTAAGTCCTGAATAATTGGCCCATGTGGATGAGGTAGGAGACCATTGAAAACTGGCATTGCACACTCACACAAAATGAGTCAGATATTATTTGACTTGACTTGAAAACTTACCTGTAACAGGTCTTTGAAATCCTTTGTGACAAGTTGTTTCATAGCCAATGCATTTGTAACAAACTGCCAGATTGTTCCTCATCCAAATGTTGGGACAGCTCAATACCTGTAAATAAAACTAAGCCTATATTCAGCTGAAACAGTAAATAAAACATACTGTTTATCCATTTCTTGAATAGTATCTCCCCCTTGTGTGATCAGTATCCACAACAAATGCATAAATATACCCTTCCATGCCCTACCCTTGAACTTGTGCATTAGATCAATCACCACAAGCTTGAAGAAGTTGGCACCAAATGCAAGTAGACAGTCAGAGAATGTATTCTGAGGAATTGAGTAAAATTACAAATCATACTTGCAAAAATGGACATACTAAAGTTGGAACATATGACCCCTCATTGAGAAGGCCATGAACTTGTGCACCATCGATTCCAGTCCCACAATTGAAAATGAATTCACATGCTCTCTTGATCTGGTATTGCCACTGAGCTAAGTCGATTTGAGGGTGATGCTTGCAGTGCTTCATATCACGTTCCATTCCCATTTTGCCTAGATCGGGTTTTTCCACAAGGCAGCGGGGGCACAGCAACATCCCAAGGAACTTGATTCCTGAGATCAATATCCTAATCAGTCATCAGTCAGATAAAAGAAGCTGTTAATCGCATAAAATACTTTTCTGGATAGTCAGCTGAATAAGAAAAGAAATGCAGGTATATGCATTGTATAATCCCATCAGCACATCAGATTACAATACCATTATGATATGCATCCATAAACTTTTCATTGAGAAGTAGGTCCCATATTTCTTGGAACAACTCTCACTTACAGTGTGTGAGCATGTCTTGTTTTGCTGAAATTCTACAAATATCCCAATACATGTCCTAGAAGTTCTGGGGAAGCTAAGATAAAGTTAGTAATGAGTGGGGAAACTAAGTGCAAATCCATACCTTTGGAATGTATGCAAGATGGTGACAAGCAGCAGTTGATGGTTTGCTACATGTGTATTTCGATTGATTACCAAATGAAATATAAAAGGGCCACATGGAGTTATCACCGAACTGTGTCACCTGCATAGAGTCAGACCAAACCATTAGTGATGCAACAACCTGTTCTAAGTCATCACCAGGCCTGTGTGGGAGAGTGTTCACCCCCTTGTGAGCACAAAGCATCTCAGGTGAAGTGTACACCTCCAAGAGGACATCAACTACCTTTCCTGTGCAAAGTTCACACTGCTGACGAAAAGGTGTCATGTGGAAGGATAGTGCAGCTTTGCTCAGAAACGTGTCAGTAATAATATCAATGATATCCTGGTGCCAAACTCCATCAACTTTCATCCGAGGGATGTCTGAGTCTGATGAACATGAGACACCATCTTGGGGTAGCCAAATTTTGACATCAGATTTGCACCAGCCATACTCTGAGCAGAATGGGTTTGCCTTTGAGGCAAGGAAATCATCCAGCTGTTTGGTCTCACGAGCAAACAAGAACGTGTTGAGTTCTTCTTTCTTGTAATGAGGACCTTGCTGAAGGCATGCAAAGCAATCTGCCTCTGTGCCAGACTTGAGATTGGAACCAGAATAGTTCCAAGCTAGGTAGATGCCAGATGTTGGATTTGAAAATGGTGCAAAGATGTTGTCTGGGGAAAGGTGAGTATGATTGGGAATGCCAAGGAAATCTTGCCTGGCATCTTCTTCAATAGCGGGATCCTTGCAGAGAGTTGAAGCATCACAGAGGCTCTCTAGACTGTCTTGTGGGATGTAGGTGGGCTTGTTAGGATATGTGTGATACAGCCCAAATCTGTCCAGCTTGGTAATGAAGGGGAGAGGATTGGGCAGAGAGTCAGAGACAGGAGTTGAAGGGGATTTGCAAATGAGGGGAGGCGAGAGGGAAGGGTGATGTTGATGTGACTCATGTGAGTCAAAGGCATGTTGCTGACATGCCAAGAGTGGCATGTGTGCAAGGTGTGTTGCACTCCTGGGAATGTACTCCTTGAAACAAGGAAGCATCTGAATTTGCCTACCTGATCGGCTGGAAACCAAAGGTTCTGGCTGCACAGGTGATGGAGATTATATCTAGAATTGAAATATGTAATGTGTTGGAGGGTATAAACATGCACCTCATGATTGCTGGCCAAGTTGTCAAGTCCAAGAGCATTGTCTTGAAACAGGATGCTTGATCCTGCGACTGAAGACTCATGCACAGGAGAAAGATGTGGGGGGGATGAATGGGATCTTTTCTCTTGGCAAGTACCTGATCCTGAGGGTCCAGGCTCCCACTTGTGATCATAAGCAATAGTAGATAATGCTATATTTTTAGCCATAACCTGCTATGTCCTGCTAGCTGTTTACAGGAACCAAAGGATGTGGTGCAACCTAGGCAGATGGGCATGTTAGATATAAGCAATAAAAATTTGCATACCATTTTATACAATCACACCAAAAAAACCCACCCAAGGTGCATTTTTGTCTATATACCTAGATAAGATGGTCAGAATGCATACCTGTATACTTGATTTGGTAAGAAGTAGAGTGTAATATCACTGTCACACACTATATTAGTTGTGTGACTTGTGTTATGGTGCAGGTCTTCAAACTTAGATCCACCTATCATCATCATGTCCAATTACTATCGCAGCACCCACCACTTTCACCCCCCTACCTCCAATGATGAGCAACAAGAATGGATAACAGTTATCGACAGATGCACCAGATGCATGCAGGAGAAGAACCAAGTGAATCAAGATGCAGTGGCCACCAATGGTGATAGCAACTCACCTAGGGAAGCTGGGTACACATCACAAAGATAGGTAACTATATCCATTGCCTCACATTGACTGGATCTATAGATCCAAGGTGCCTGAGAGCCAACTGGACATGATCAATGATAAATCACCTGAGTGGAGGTGATGCCTGAAAGTGGCACAGTGGATCCCATGTGCCTTTGACATGTTTTGCATGCTTGACAAGGCTATCCATGTATCCCAGATCATTGAAGATGCTAAAGCAATTCTGGACACTGATTTGGACAACAAAGATAAAATCAAACTCAAGGAGGCATATGACAATATTGTCAAAATGCTGTAAGTACCCATATATATGTGCATATATTGACTTTCTCAAGGTCACCATTACCTCCAAAAGAGATGTACAAACAATCTTATGTCACAAGAGCACCTACAAGTATGTCTACCAGGGGGCTCTATATCTCATCACCCTCATTGAGAATGAGGATGATGAAAAGCGAGCTGCGCTTGTTCGCGAGGTAAGTAATATGCCATTACCTGCCATCGCAACCTGACAGTATTTGGTCAGATGCAGACAGTAATCAACCATACATGCTCCGACGATGCGAGTCATCTCCGCCCGGCAATCGGATCTTACGCAGCACCTCACCCCGAGAAGAAGGTAATAAATCCTCCAATTCAGCCCCGTGGAGACAAGGACCGGCTTGGGTTCAACCACCCTGAGCTGGCTGCCCTCCTCTGTCCGATCCGCCACCTGCAAGAAATGCTCGAGGACCCTGTCAAGCGAGTACTATTCTACTAATTGTCGGATATATGCTGATCATAAATGCCTACAGGACTAAAAAAAAAATTGCATGCGGAAATATCAAGGTCACTGCGCAGCAAAACCCAGCATTCCTGTATGAAGGGGACGTCCCTGGTGCAAACTTTGATCCTGAAGACGCTGTCTCTGGATTCATGCGCGGATTTTTAGTCGAACGGGTAAGTGTCATTAATTCGATTGTTGTATAGCGTGCTCAATCTTGCATAGATTATGAAGCATATCTTTACATCGCCATCGTCAGCGCTTTCGACCTCGAAAACTCACAACACACGATCCGGAAATGGAAAGCTCCACAACATGCAACGTGTCGAGGCCAATCATCTCCCATATGCTGCATCAGTAAATTCACCACTTACTTTTTGGGTACTTTTCACACGCTTTTCATTGCTTTTACGTGCTTTTCGCGTACCCGATGAAAAGCAGCGAAAAGTAGCGAAAAGTAGATCTCTACGCTTTTCA
>JBBPUI010001436.1:0-10045 GCA_038094615.1 Heimioporus aff. retisporus | reverse complement strand
AGGGTTGATGTGCTTTTTGCAGAGCGTGGATCTGACGGAAATGGCGCGCGACGGGAAGCTGGACCCGACCATTGGGCGGGACGAAGGCAGGTGGACGTTCTTTTCGACCGGGCTCAATTGCGCTCATGCCACGTCTCGTACTAGAAATTCGCAGGACGATTCAAAGTGAGGCGCATCAGAACAACAACGATAACGTGCATGCTAATACGTGTCTCAAGTCCTGTCCCGGAGAACAAAGTCCAACCCGGTCGTACGTTCGTTTACCGTTACGCTCTGGTTCCATGTTTTGTTCACATCGAATTCGTTCTGTTTAGCTCATCGGACCTCCTGGTGTAGGAAAGACAGCCATTTTGGAAGGCCTTGCGAGTCGAATAGTAGCCAAGGAGGTACCAGAGGTGCGTTAATCATAAGCTGGTCCCGCATGCGTTGCTGATACCTGTATTCCAAGTCCCTCCAAGACAAGAGAGTGCTGTCTTTGGACCTTTCTGCCGTCATGGCAGGCTCTGGTATCAGGGGTCAGTTTGAAGAAAAGTTCAAGGCACTCATTCGAGATATCGAAGACGAGGCGAGTCTTTTATCGGTATTCCGGAAGCCCGATTAATAGCACGTGTAGCTAGGCCGGTGGTATCATCTGTTTTATTGACGAAGTTCGTGAGTAATGCTCACGTACGCTTCGCCGTCATGCTAAACAGCTGTTAGACACGCTATTCAATCTTGGAAAGGCGGAGGGCAGCATAGATGCAGGGCAAATGATCAAACCCGCTCTTGCACGTGGCTTGCAACTTGTTGGTGCTACTACACGTAAATTTAATCCATTATTTTTGCTGCTACGGTCGCTGAACACTATGCACAGCGGACGAGTATAGGAAAACCATTGGAAAGGATGCCGCCCTTGAACGAAGATTCCAGCCAGTCCAGATCCAAGAACCGACGGTGGAGGCTACCATATCGATCCTCCGTGGCTTGAAACCTAAATATGAGGTTCACCATGGTGTTGAAATCGCAGATGGTGCACTAGTGACTGGTGAATCATGACACGGGTTTGGTATTCCTATGCTTACATCCTCTCCCAGCTGCCGTATACGGGGCGCGGTATATCTCTGATCGGTATCTTCCAGATAAGGCGATCGACCTTGTGGACGAGGCTGCATCTGCCCTGCGACTTGCTCAGGAGTCGAAGCCAGACGAACTTGAGAAACTTGATCGCGAGATTGTAACACTACAGATTGAACTTGAGAGCCTCAAAAATGAGGCAGATGTGTTTAGCGTCGAAAGACGAGTGAAGCTCGAAAATGATCTCCGTGTAAAGCGCGACGAGGCACAAGAGTTGACTGCCATATGGCAGAACGGTATGCCGTCTGACCCGTTTCATTGCCATTTATTAAGGGAAATACGATAGAACGTGCTCGCCTGGATCGCATCAAGGACCTCAAGAAGCGCCTCGAAGAGGCAAAACACAATCTTGAGGTCGCCCAGCGGCAGGGCCAATATGAGAAGGCGTCCCAGCTTCGTTTTGGGATCATTCCTGATCTAGAACGACAGCTTCCCAAGGACGGGGAATTGATGGAGGAAGACGAGGAGAGTCCTCTCGCGATGCTTCACGATCGAGTCACTAGCAATGATATTTCCCGCGTCGTTGCCAAAGCTACTGGGATCCCTGTCCAAAACCTCCTTCGAGGCGAACGTGAAAAATTGGTTCATGTCAGTCCATCTCCTGTCTCTTTTTGAAGCACCTTGGTGACATTTGGGATCTAGATGGAAGATGCGGTGAGGCAACGTGTCGTTGGACAAGACCATGTTGTGTCGGCCATCAGTGACGCAGTCCGAATTTCGCGAGCTGGTTTACAGGCGCCAAATCGGCCGGTGGCTTCATTCTTGTTCCTTGGTCCCACGGGCGTCGGTAAAGTTCGTGTTCATGCGCGAACGCATAGTGAATACATGCCTGACTGAAGCCCTAGACCGAACTTTCAAAAGCTCTCGCAGCGTTTCTGTTCAATGATGAACAACGAGGATTGTGAGTTCATCGTTTAGAACCGGTATAAGACGTTGACACTCTTGAAGGATCAACATCAATATGTCAGAGGCAAGGACAGTGCTCGAAGCAACGTGGTTCTCGAAGTAATCTTTCATTAGTACCACGATCGACATACCATATCGCGCCTAATCGGAGCTGCTCCTGGATATGTCGGGTTTGAGGAAGGTGGTGAGTATTTTCTGCTTCTGTCGTGCTTCGTTTGAGACCCGCCTGAACGTTCTGCAGGACAATTGACGGAAGCGGTTCGGAGAAAACCTTATGGTACGTTTGTCCCAGGTCGTCGCAGGTATTGGCATGATTGTTGTCATTTAAAGCCGTGATTCTTCTGGATGAGCTTGAAAAGGCTCACAAGGTACGCACGTATTCAGTGTTCGGACAATGGACCGACTATTGATACCATGGTTTGCAGGACGTGGCAATGATCCTCCTTCAGATCTTGGACGAAGGCAGTCTCACAGACAGCCAGGGTCGCAAAGTGGACTTCAAGGTTGGCCACCTACGACCTTTGAGCTTTGGTTGCTGATCGGGTTCATGATAGAATACGATCATATGTCTGACGAGTAACCTGGGCAGTGACATTCTCGCGGAATCTTCTTCCTGTGGCGTCGACGGGGTTGTCACCGAGGCTGCCAAAGCGCAAGTCATGGAACGAACGTCCGAGTACTTCCCCCCGGAATTGCTCAACCGTTTGGATGCCATGCTGGTGTTCAACAAGCTCTCGCGAGGCGCCATCTTGGAGGTTGTTGCCCTGCGGCTAGACGATGTCGCGGCGCGATTGAAGGACCGACGGATCACGCTAGACGTGGACGACGCTGCTCGGGGGTGGTTGGTGACAAAGGGGTATTCGGAGGTATACGGTGCACGCGCGATCGCACGGGTGGTAAGAACGGAAGTGTTGTTCCCGCTGGCGCAGAAGCTACTGCGGGGTACGATACGGTACGTGCGTCGGGTGTGACGGTGGACTCGGTGTTGACTGAAATGGCGACAGGGATGGCGACACGGTGTACATTGGTGTGACGGAGGGCGCGGAGGCGTTGGATATTCGGGATAATCATGTCGCGGACTCGGAACCGCAGGAGCTGTAGTCTGTCTCGAGCTGTATCACCACCCCCTAGTACTTCGTTCAGATCTGAGATGCTGATCCAATCTGATGCCGCGACGGATTCTGCCAACTGACACAGCCGTGGCGTCGTTTTCACATCGAACTGAGGCGTTCCCACTCGATCTCTGTTCTGCCACCTTGAATTTCACGCTGGGCCAATTTCTTCCGTTGCATGCTTAGATGGGTTCTGCTGGTAGGGCCGCGCTAGACTCTCCCAAATGGGGCCCTGCACGTTCCGTATTGGCCCTTGCGCCGCTTTTCTTGGCCCTGCCATTTTACACGTTATACCATCAATTTAGTGTGTTTCATTTCCCCTGCTTTTCGTTCTTTGCGCGGCGCATATGCGCAACGTACTGACTCGACTTTCTTGAATAGCCTTGCCCACTCCCCATGTTCACCCGTAAGCGCTCTGTTGGACATTCCTAGCACACGCGCGTTGACGCACGCACGCGACCCGCGTTGCATCCTTAGATATGACCCACAAACGGGTTTGCCCCATCCCTCTGAAGCCACCATCCTCTCCTACGCCAAGCACCTCTCTGAAGGGATCGGATACCGCACGCCGGGAACGCGAGAACACGCCGAGGCAGACGCGTGGATGGTCGGCAAGGCCGAAGAGCTCCAGCAGCTATGCGAGGCGGCGGTGAACAAGGAGCCGGGGCGGAAACTCGAGTGCGAGGTGTGGCGGCAGGAAGGGAGCGGGAGTCACCGGTGCGCATGGCCCCGAGCCCGAGCGTCGTGCGACGTGATGCGGGTCTGACCCTCGGCTTTTTTTGGGTTTAGGTTCGACATGATGAGCGCACGGTTGTACAAGACGTACGTGAACCTGTCCAACATCGTCGTGCGCATATCGGACGGGACGGCGCGGGGGAAGGCGTCTGCGGTGCTCATCAATGCGCATCTCGACAG
Source organism: Heimioporus aff. retisporus (assembly GCA_038094615.1). NCBI lineage: Eukaryota > Fungi > Basidiomycota > Agaricomycetes > Boletales > Boletaceae > Heimioporus > Heimioporus aff. retisporus. The sequence continues at coordinate 5,999 of JBBPUI010001436.1, read as the reverse complement.
CACCCTGCCGAGCCCGGGCGCTGCGGACGATGGGTTGGCGGTCGGGGTGATGCTCGAGTGTGCGCGAGTGTTGGTGGAGACGGAGGGGTGGGAGCCGACGTACGCGGTCATATTTCGTGCGTGGGTTCGTTTTCGCGGTCGTGAATTCGGACAAATTGCTCTCGGACAGTGTTTAACAACGCGGAAGAGTCTTTGCAGGACGGTTCGCACTTGTTTTCGACGCAACACCCCATCGCCTCGACGTCAGGTTCTTTGTTCTTGCGAACGTTGTCCAGTGTTAACATTTCTTTCTAGCGTGAGGGCGGTGGTGAATTTGGAAGGTGCTTACATGTCCTTTGATGTGAGCATGGGACCATGCTGATCCGAGTGTATTAGCTGCTGGCACGGCTGGCCGTGAGCTGCTTTTTCAAGCTACTTCGGAGGAGATGATCGAAGCGTATTCTCATGTACCTAGGTGTGTTGCATCTGTTGCGAGCATACTTTCTATCCTCACTCTACCTCACGTCGTTTAGACCGTACGGGACAGTATATGCCAACGAAATTTTCAGCTCCGGAATCCTATTATCCGAGTATGTGATCGAAACGTTACCACTCCATCTCTGGTTTCTGACACGAAAGCTGCGCAGTACCGACTTTAGACAATTCGAGCAATATTTGAACGTCACGGGACTAGACGTATGTATTTCTTGTCACTCCGAGTGGCAGAAGCTCTCTGCTGACATTGATTGGATAGATGGCCGTCGTTGGAAATAGCTACATGTACCACATGCGCGGGGTACGACTTTTTCAATGATTCATACTATCGGCGTCTTACGCAAGTATCACCAGGACCTGGTGGAAAATATACAACCTGGTGTTGCTCAGCACATGGCGGAGAATTCGCTGGCGCTCTTGCGCTTCCTTTCCTCGGATGCATCGCCGATCCCACGCCTTGAGCATGGTTTTGCTCGCCCGCGGACCGTCTTCTTCTCCAACCTCGGTTTGTTTATCGTTTATTCATTCACCACGGCGAAGATCATGTACGCGACACTGTTTGGAGCTTCTCTTTATTTCACCTGGACCACTGGGGTCATGCGAGTCTGGACCGCTTTGGGGGCGGTAATTGCCTCCTTTGTCGGTGCTTTGATTGGGGCGAACGGGGTGGCGTTCATTATGACCAAGGTCCTCCACAAGGGTCTCAGCTGGTTCAGCGCGGAATACTTTCCGGTCATTTTGTACGGTCCTGCAGCGACCGTCGGTATGTGCCATGTTTCCGATCTCGTGCATACTCTTACATGGTGTTGAATAGGCTCGTTGATCACTCAGCTACCTTTTAGCGAGCCGGGATCCACTCAAACGCTCGAAAAGCCCCTCTTGGTAGCCCTGTTACTGTTCCAGTCTGGAGTCGCTTTGCTGGGTCAGCTGTTCAATGTCGGCTCCAGTGCTGCGCCTTTCCTTGGTGCAGCGGGCATGTTCGCGGCGCTCTGTGTCGATACGGTATTTGCGCGGTATCGACAAAGTTCACGAAGCCAATACGCGAATGGTGCATCCAAACCGAATGGCGAGTACCGCGCAGACAGTACCACCGGGAAGCGCGTGCTTGATGGTGTGGCTCAGTCAGACGTGTCGCTCTGGACATATGCTGTCGCGATGCTGATCCCGCTCACGGCGGGCGCGCAGCTGTTGTCTGCAACGCTGGTGGTCTTTGTACCGTTGGTAAGGCTTCGTCGTTCTTGCACGGTCTGCTAGCAATGTTCATGATCAATTACAGACAGGTCGCTTTGGCGGAGATGCACCGGGCGAATTTATCATTGCCTCCATCGTCGCTGTACTCGGAGCGTTTATGGTTTCGTTTAGTGTTCCGTTTGCACACCGATTTGGGGCAGCCGAGCTGCGACGGGCGCTGGTTCTCGCTGTGCTGATACTTGGAGTGGTCATGGCGTTCTTTTACAACCAGGCGCCGTTTGATGCGAAACACCAAAAGAGATTGTTTGTATTACACATGGAAGATGTATGCCGCCTTCTACTCCTTTCTGTTCATTTTGCTGATTTTGTAAACAGTTGGTCACTCAGAAACAACACTTGCATATTGCTGCTGCGGATGCAGCACCGGGATTTGAAGCACTGGTTAATGACATTGCAAACGAGTTTGGCGTAGCAGGTGTTCCACCACAGGCGATCGTTATGGACGATTACAACAATGACTGGGACAGCTTATATCCATTTTCAGCTGTACGCATTTAATCCGCTCTACGCCCCGGACGTATGAAAACTAACGAGACGTTCACCAGTTCCTTTCTCCCTACAGGATTGATCTCTCGGTAGATCCTGCTGATATCGACCTTGCTGGGCCAGCGGAGGAGCGGTTCAGCGTGACTGCCATAAACGACGTGGTCGACGAAGAGGCAGGCACGCGGTCGTTGACGCTCCAGATCTATCATCCCAAGCTTATCTGGACAGGTGAGCGATGTGGTTGCGTTTTCCCCATAAAGAGCGAGCGTTGACGTGCCGTACGACACGACTTAAAGTGATCGCGTTCGAGGCGTACGTGCTCGAATGGAGCCTGGACAAGAACCCGCCGCGCGAGTTTGCGCGGCATCACATCAAGGAAGCGTCCTTTTACGGGATGGACACGTGGGAGGTGTCGATGACGATCCAGCAGCGCCCGCGTCTAGAATCGGGAGGGGGCCTCGCGATCGATTTTGTGGGGATTCACGAGAAGCGGATGTGGCCGGGCAAGAGGGGCGAGTCGGACGGGAGCGGGGCAATGCGGTTGTTCGAGGCGCTGGACGGGTGGATCGCGGAGAAGACGGAGGGGACGGTGGACGCGATGTTGTTGGGGTGTGTTCGGGGGGAGACGGTCGTTTAGTGATGTTAGAACGTTATTAGAGCGGGTTCGGAAGTTCGAGATGTGCACGTAGGACGATGACGAGTCACGACCCGTGTGTATGCTAGAGCTGTAATTATGACCTTGTTATGTTGGACGGGGCTCGAACGCTACCAATTCCGGGCGGGCTATCGGGGTAATGTCCAGCGTTAGGGCAGGAAGCTCCATATAACAGATTCTGAAACGGCCCCCAGCGCCAGCAATTCTAATCGCAATAGTTACTGAATACGTTTTACGCGACAAACATTCTCTGCTTTCTTCTTCTAATGTCCACATGCAATACGGTGGGTCATTATCATCTTCGTGATGCCGATAACATGATGATTTTGGTTTAGTTGATGGTTATTTGAGACTCAGCCGTACACGCCAAAAAATGTTTTGATACGAAACGAGCCGGTATGCCATGACGGTCTTCCCATCCCGGACTTGGTAGCCGATCGGGCACTGCGCGACAAAGTCTACGTCCGCAGTTTGACCTCCGTCTCAACGCCCTTGACCCGAATCGTACTACGAGGCGACCGATCCCTGGAGCCATCTTTATCGGATCTCGATGAAATACTGTACAAGCGGGCGGTTCCCTCGGCCCCGCCGTGCGCGGTGCAAAAAGAAGCGGAGTCAGGGTGTTCAAGCTACTTCCCAGGATACAAGCGGAACGCGCGAAGACGCGAAGGCGCGCTGCGTCTGGGAGCCGAAACCACCGATGGACCCGCCCCTGGTACTTCTGGGGGAATATTCCGATCAAAGAGAACAAACCGTCGTTCCTTTTTGCTTCCTGACCTGTGTTATCTTGGGTCGTGGGACAGGATGTGGGCTCCGGGCTCGGAGGACGTCTTGACCGGCATTCCACCCGCGTCACGGTGGCACGTGTGCGCATGTCTCGCGTGTTACGGGATGAAATACTACGATCCGATCCGGTGTAACTTGCCGATTCCACTGCGGGGTGTGGACTAAAGTGAGACGAGTCCGAACCATGGTTTAAGTATTACATGCGAATGTCATTGCACTCTTACTCGATACTAATTATGCATGGTATGTCATTTTATTTTCTGGACGCCGACTACACATTTACATGACTTACAAAACACCCAGAACTTGGGATTTTCGCAAGTATCGCCTAGCACCTGGGGTATCACTCTCAAATGTGTTTAGTTTCCGTTTTTTAATCAACGTTGGGCGTACGCACACCGCCCTTGGATATCATGCCACAGCATGGAGAGTACACCTGCGAACCTCTTCCGATGCTTCCGATCCGAAATGCTGAGTGCCAGAATGTCAACAACGTGAGATGGGTGACTCGGGATCTTGAGGTACAGTCACTTTCGTGACCCTACCAACCAAGCACCCTCATTCAACCTTTCCTTTGGTAGTCAACGCCGACCGTGCCATCTGGGGGTGATCTCATGCGGTCCTGGAAGGAATCGGGCGCACCATCAAGATGACCGTTCGAGTAAGTTTCATGTATCTTTGTGCCTTGATGCCTTGCTTGATGCATGTGTTGGCGTGGTTCCTGTTTTATTCATAGAAACGAATTAGCTCACCCGGTTGACGACGGGTCAGAAGCAACGGTACTACGGGCTCACCCGATTGTACCCGCGTGGCGTACTATACGTTCTGCGATTTCGCCTTCCAATACGCAGAAATGGATGAATATCGATTCTTCTGCAAGCATGGATCAACTCGGGATCTATAGTGATCGATTCCAATGCGCCTGTGGATAGATGCACACCCACTTTGGCATCAGGGAATCGTGTTCCGCGCACGTGAATACCTGCAGTCGTTTGCTCTCTTAGGGAGTGGAAGTCTTTTTTAAAATAGCCTCGCCCTCAAAGAGGGAGACAAGGACGGGGGAAATCTGCCCGCATCAGAAAGGGAAAGTGGCGGGCTATAGACGAAGATCTCCCCACGCTGGATTCTACAGGATCTCTGACAGGACCTTCGGGTCATCATTGGAGGCGGATGACTCGGCTGCTGGTATAGGCATAATGTGTCAGTCCCGCAGTTTCGACCTTGACGGTGTTGCAACAACTGGCTCGAGCGTTTCGGGTTTGATTGGTGGAACCTCGAGATTCTAGTCGCGTCTAGTTCGGATTCAGAAACTGAAAGCAAATAGTACAGCATCTATCCCGAGATCTCTGAGCCCGATGCATGGCGATTCTCTTGTTCTACATGGTGACGATTTCGAGGTGAGCATTGACGTCGTAGAATGACATGGGTGTCATTTGAATCGCTGAACCTACTTTGGCAGTGCCAGATCATCCGCTTTGGGACCACTATCTGTCAGGTCGCCACGAGTCTGTTCATTTTTCCAATACTGATAAATTTCCAGTGGTGATCGGTGTTCCGGAAGCGGGAATGATATAGATATGGGCACCGAGCTTATACTTACTGGTCGAGCGTGCTGACTATTAAACTCTAAAGCCAAAGAATTTGATGAATTGTTCTGTCACTTGCGTATCCATGAGACTCGAGATTGGCTATAGTCGTAGATAGAGCGCTAGAACGGCCGTCCCAAAGTAGCAATCGTGTCCTTATTCGCGGTTGTTTCAGCGGGTGGGTAACTTGTGACTTTGACCTAAAATTTGCACATGACTATGGCTACACTACTTTCTCCGGATGCCACCAAGGAAGCCCAGTGGGGACGAGGTATGTTTGTCGTCTGCCTGGCACTTTACTCTGATACAAGCTGACCAAACTCAACCAGTTTTAATTTGCGGTGGGACGGATTGGTAACTAGCCGCATAACGGTCTTAAGCTGCATTCCCGGCTTACTCGGGTGGTTTTCAGGCCGAAACTTGGTCGAAAAGAACGTGGAGGAAGGGGCGAGGGCAATCCTGATGCGTAAGCGTTACACTGTTCTTGCTTCGAAAACACGGCGCCTTCACCGCCCTGTAGACCCGACCTTCTGGAACCCCACATACTGCGCTCGCTGAGCAACGTCAAGATCGCGTCCATCCATGGCTCGTGCTGCGCGTGTCACTTCGTTGCGCTCGACGTCGACGGCGCTGCGTGGATGTTTGGTCGGAATGCGCCGTGTGCGCTGGGCGTCGCCGACGTCGACTCCATATCTGAGGTTGCGCCCAGACGCTTGCTCGCAACGGACCTTGGCGCGACGAGGGGATCGAGATTCGTGCAC
>JBBPUI010001435.1:0-10054 GCA_038094615.1 Heimioporus aff. retisporus | reverse complement strand
CGCGGTGACGGGGCGCTGGCATGGTGGTCCTGTTAATATCATCTGGAATGATCGTACTGTTTTAAATTAATACAGTACAGTTGGCGCATCAAACTTTTGGACGCTTTGCGGAATCAGTGGATCGAAAGTAATTGTACATACGAGTCTGTCGCTCATTGCCCTCTCAACTCTCCGAGATGCCAGCCTGAAAGAACCTCCAGTTGATGTCACTCGGGATGCCACAGAGAGTGGTTGTTCCCTCGGACTCCGCGTTGGGAATGGCGGCGCAGGTACGATCGCTCGTGCATGGCCATACCAAGTACCTGCCCTCGACGCAGGCCGCAAACCGTCCGTCAATACATGCAACCCCATCACTGCAAGAGGAGCTTGTGGTCAAGGAGGCATATTGGTCGTTGAGCGCTTTGGCAGCAGGACCGTTCTGCTGGAGCCAGGAAGTGCGCCTGGAAGTCGCGTCAGCACCATCGAAACAAGAGATGGCGCGCGTGCTTACTTATCAAGCGATGCTACACTCCTTTTGGACTTGGAAATACCAGCCGCAGAGAATCTCCAGTTGATATCAACCTGCATGTCACAGGTGGTGGAAGTTCCTTCCTCCCACTCATTAGGAATGGCAGCACAGGTCCACTCGTCGGGGCAGGGATGGGTGATATAACGACCCTGCAAGCAGACGGCGAATTCACCACCGATGCAAGCAGTGTCGCCGTCATTGCTGCAAGAGGAACTGGTGGTCAGGGAAGCATATTGGTCATTGAGTGCCTTGGCAGCAGGGCCATTCTGCTGGAGCCACTGAGTGCTGCGCTTGTGGGGAACGGCAGCAGAAGTAAGGAAAGCGAGGGTGAGGGAAAGGACAACAGATTTGAAGCTAAGGGAGAACATCTCTCAAAGACGTGAAGGAGCAAAGATTATAAAAGGTGGAAGAGCGAATGAAGGAATAGAGAGCGGGGAGAGAGAACACATAGATTTTATACTTGAGCCAAGGCTAGCGTATCTCTGTGACGTGTAAGCCGGCACCAGGAATCAACGTCAGCTATGGATCGGCATCCGTGCGGCCCTTTGCGCGAACCATTGCTTCAATTTGGACCAAGGTTGGGGTATAGGTTGGTAGCAACCGGCGGTGTTTACGACCAGGCAATACCCCTGAAAGCATGGGGAAGAGGTTCGGAAATGTGTGAGCTGGTCGGAAGGTGGGGCTAAGGCCCACATGGCGCAAACTCTTGGCGTCTGAGGAAAGGCTTCGAAATGCCATGTCTTAACACCATCTAAGGATAATTCTGCTGCGCGAGTCAGCACGTGAGTTAGTACCTCAGCTTCATTCACCCTCTAATTGAGTGACCATGCGTTTAAGCGCGACGCCTTTTTGTGTAGCTACAAACGCAGCGCTTCCGGGAAAAAGAATCATGCTTACATATACAAGTTTTTTTGTGTAGCAATTTTCTTGACGGTGTTGGCCGATTTTCTGGTTGACAACCATAAAATGACGATGACTATTAGAGTCGCAATCAATGTGTATGACTGTATATGAGCGAGCTGCACATGGGCCCTCTTAAAGCCCTTCATGGTCAACTGAAAAAAAGGCTTGGATTCGTACGAAAGGAAGTTGCTTATCTTATCAGCAGCAATAACGGGGAGAACGTAGATAAACAAGTGTAAACAAATCTCCACAGCTAAGCTGACAAACACTCCGTACGCGAGTGTCCGTTGAAGTCCGTTGCGGTAAACATTGGATTTCATTTCAGCAGCTACGATAAGGTTATGATGGTATACCAGTGCTACTAGCCAATGCAGTGCGCCTACAGCAGTGGCAGGGATTGGGAGGCCATGAACACTTCCGATGGTCCCTGCTATTCAGCATATCAGACATGGTCCGTCACCGCCGGAGTGGCCCATCTCAGCAATGCGACGGTCGACCTCAGCAATTTGACACTGCAATTCGTCATGTTTTCGCTGGGCTTCTTCCCTCAGCTGGCGCTGCCTTTCGTCCTCTCTGTCCCTCTGGGCCTGTGCCTCGTGGCGCTGTTCCGCTATTCGTTCTTCCATCTCTCTGATGCGAGCCCTCCCTTCCTCCCTTCCCGCTTCTTGGGCGCGGCGCTCTTCCTCAAGCGCCCTCTCCAACTTCGCCCGATCAGCATCAACGCTTGTCATCCTCTCCTCCAAGATCCTGTGTTCCAGTCCCGCATCGGCTGCCAAAATTTGGTTGCTGAGCTTTACTGCCAACTCCGCCTCTTCCTTGAATCCCGTTATTTGCTGTTCGTGTCTCTTCTGCATCTCTTGCGTCTCAGCTGCAAGCAGCCTACCAGCCGACGTGTCCCCGAGTTTTTTTCCATCTTGTAACTCTACCTGGATTGTCATCGTCACCGCCTCGAGAGTAATGAATTCAGACATGATGTGGCGCGCAGACTCGAGCGTGTTCGTGTGACGGCGCATCTGTGCCCCGGCATCGATAAGGGCCTTGAAAGCTCCGTTCTTCAGGTCTGCCTCTCGATGATCCCCTTCCTCCGCACTAACACGGGTCCAGTTCGTGGTGACGATACGAACGTTTTTAAGGTTCCCTTCACCACAAAGGTTTTGGAACATTCTGAGGTTTTTTCGCGAAACACCGCCTACCCGGGGATCCGAAATACGGTGCATGTAAACGATCCCATTGAGCCTCTTCCTCTCGCTATGAACAGATAATTAAAAGGCTGACGAGGCAAATTGATACGGGCACGCTTACCCGCCCTCGGGCTCTAGGAATTGCACGATTTTCTCGAGAATGCTGGTATCAGTGACCCCCTCCCTGGAGTCATCGAAGCCAGGAGTGTCAATGAGCGTGATAAGATGACCACTTCTCTCATCGATATAGTTGGACGATCGAATATCAAGCGTTTCGGACTCTTGATCATAACCAATATGAATATTGTCATCGTCGGTAAGAAGCTTGACGAACTAAATGTCGTGAGTATGGACCTATCGTAGGACAACCAGAAGATCACTTACTGTCGACTTTCCTGGAGGTGGATATGGTCATGAAAGCATATGTTCATATTCAACGCATACGGTGGTCAGGGTAACGTACCAGTACCGGTCGCGCCCATAACCCTACATCACATTAGCTCTGGCGACGAATCCGTAAAGCGAGTGGTATACGTACGCCACTGTGGTGGATGGTGAAGTCTCCATGAGTGAGTGAGAAGAGATCCCTAGTATCCTTGTGGTCTTGAAGGCAGCAGAGTGGGACACCGCACTTTTCTATCCCGCAAAGGACGGCCAACGTGGTACAGTATACGAGATTCTCCAGGTCGCATTTTCGGGAATAGGTCTCAACTTTCACACCTCGTGGACAGGTGTTCGCTAAAGTTCGTCGTCAGCGAGATTGCAATGACGATCTGTTCTTCGGCTACGTCAATGATGGTGTCGTGCCTCACAGCAACGGCCTCGTCTACGAGGCAACGTTTTGGGGTGCTGGGATGGTGATCCTGCTGGTATCATCCGGAATGATCAGATAGTTTTTAAATTAACACGACATAGTGCTCAAACTTTGAACCAGTGGGTCCAAAATAAATTGTACACTGATGCAAACAGCCGCGGCCACAGGCTCCTGCGGCCACTGACTTGAAACGGCGTTGAATCGACGTTCGCTCGCTTGGTGTGATGGCATGACTCGGAGTCACTGGTCATGCACGTTGTGCTTCAAGGGCGTCAAATTAAGTCACCGTTCATCCACATCGTGCCCAGATTCAGGCGGTGTTTTAGTGCACTTGGACCAATCTGTATCAGGCTGAAGCGGTTTTCCACGCTTTCCACTACTCCGACAGGTAAATTATCCAGTACATTTCACTCACACTCATTTACTTACGTGTACTAGCCTTACGGCGCCTCGCAGGTAAATGTAGTTTCGTATCACGTCGACTGGAATCCGACGACTATCATAGACGTGCTCTGATAGAACTTTCATATTCTTTGAGTCATGGAGAAATTGCCAGCGCAGGGACCGATCATCATTGCGTATTTCAACTTCTCCGCGAAACAGGCCGCTTGAGCTAAACCAAGCGCAGAGTTTTGGGGTCAACAGAGACTGGTGCGTTACCTCAGTTTCCGTACTTCCCGGATACGCTTACCCATACCTCCGACGTCCACGTTGGTTTGCCAGGAAAGTCGTCGGTGAGCGCATTGAAGGTCTGTCCAGTATGTTACAGTATAAACTCACCCTCGTAGTAGTTCATCAAGCTTCTTACCAACGACGAGAAGATTTGCATTGGTCATGGTCAAGGGTCCCAAACAACTACGATCCAGATATCAAGCTACATCGATCGGGTGATGGGTCGGTCCGTCATAGTCATCGATACCCCTGGCTTCGATGACTCCAGGGAAGGCGTCACAGACGTCGACATTCTCGAGAATATCGTACAACTCTTGGAACCCGCGAGTGGGTGAGCGTGCCCTCCATGCCTGCCTTGCAGACCTTTTCACCGTCATCCCTAGCGAAGAGCGATGGCTCAACGGGATCATTTATATGCACCGTATCTCGGATCCTCGAGCGGGCGGTGCGTTGTGAAAGAACCTCAGAATGTTTCGCTCTCTGTGTGGAGAAGAGAACCTGAAAAATGTTTGTATCGTCACCACAAACTGGGACCGCGTCAGCGAGGAAGAGGGAAGCCGTCGAGAGACTGACCTAAGGAATGGTGTTTTCAAAGGTCTTCTCGACGCCAGAGCGAGGATATACCGTCACACAAATACTATTGAGTCTGCGTTCCGGACTATCTCGGAGCTCGTTATCCTCGAGGCGGTAACAATACAGGTCCAGAAGGAGCTACGTTGGGGCCTGACACTGGCGGACACGTCAGCTGGCAGCGTGTTGATGGAAGAAATGCAATAGGTGAAAAAGAGACGTGAACGGGAGATGGCTGATCTGAGAAAGGAGATGGACCTCGCGGCAAAGGCTAATGACTATGCGCTCAGAAGTGCATTAGAAGAAGGGCGGATGCTCCTGGAGGAGAAAATAGAGCATATCAGTGCCGATCAGAAGAAACTCGGAAAATCGCTCGAACAATGTCGCAAGGCACAAGAAAGCAGGTGGCAACAAGAAAAGGCATTGCTCATACTATTGATGGCGCAGTTGACCTACGAGCGCCAAGAAATGCTGTTTCGGCTAGCTAGAGCTCACGAATGCGTGTTTATGGGATTGCAAGCCGCCAGGGTAAATAGTCCTGCGCTACTTACGATCTGGGAAACCGTAAGTAGTGATAGCCTATCGTTGGAGGGGATAGTCTTCTCACACCTTATGTATTCCTCAGCCCCAACTAAGTGCCATCATGTCGGAGGCAACCATAATGCAGCTGGACATCAAGGAGACTGTGACACGTTGCGTATTCCTCGAAGAGTCGTTGACTACATTACAATATGAGAGCGAGGCGCCCCTGAGGGAGGATGCCGTCCCTGCGATGGGAGCTCTTGTCACGCTCGTCAACCGTATCGAAACACTCTACCACATCTCGCAGGACCCAAAGGCTTCCGTCTTGACAAGCCATCTATCCATCCCCGGGGTGAATCAAGCCCGTGCGCCGCTCGTGCACGCATATAAATCCCAAAGCCAGATTGTTTGTGATTACTTCCGATTGTTGGGAGAGAAGGCGAGAAATCTGAGGCAAAAATCCACTGAGGTCCGCCCGGCGTCTGAAGGAAATTCTGTTTGTACTGATACTTCTACCTTTGTGTCTCCGGAATACAGCTCGCGACTGACATAACATATGAAGTCTCCACGGCGCAGGAACGCTTCGAGAAGTTGAAAAATATGCTGCAAGTTGCAGAGACGATGAGAAGAGATACAGGACATCAATACAAGAGCTGGCAGTACGCCCGATCAGTCTGACAAAGCTTTGATTCAAATTTGGATTTCAGCTTGACAGGGAGCAAAAGGCGACGGCGGAGACACATATTCGACAAGCCAAAGAAACCATTCGATCTGCAGAGAGAAAGCGCGACAGCATTGAATCTGCTCGAGTATGGCTCCGTTACGTTTTCAAGGTCGTCAAAAGCAACGTAGTAAACTTATTCGACAGGTCGTCCGCAACCTCCTCACGTTTGGCCTTGGGGAAGCCTTTGATTTCTTTGACTTGAACAAGGAAATCGGTGATACAAGACGGGGAGTTACTAGCGCTGAACAACATGCACGTGCGTGCGAGAGCACCCAACAGGCAGCGGTCGCTTTGCAACGCATCAGCGACGAAGTTGCGCGTCTTGGCGCGCTTGAAGCTACGGTCCATGCACAGGAGACGATGCTACAAGCGAGCTTGAGACGTGGACAAGCACTCCGCACACGCACGATGGATCTGACCAACGTCTGTCTGGATGTTTCCCTACTTGTCGGGTCGCTCGCTGCAAAGAGCGAGACATCCGCCATCCACCATACTGCACAGGAATTTGCACGGAGTGTTCAGAGCTTTGGGAGGCTAATGGCGCTGGAAACGAGGTTAAATAGGTTGTTGGCAGGGCATGATTCGGGAGCGTTGCAGGAGACGTTGGATTTGATCGCTCAGAGCGACCTCGGGACACAGCAGTCGCGGTTGACGATAGAGGATATGATGTGATACAATTTCTGCCGCGGATGCATCACTCTTCGCTCCAATGGCATCGCGGAATGTTTTTCAAACTCCTCACATAGTACTACAGTACTACATCTAGCCTCAGCATGTAACCTCTTTAGCTTCACCAATTTGCCAGGGCGAAGTTGACCACCGCGCATACCCCTTCCTTCAACTTCTTTCTCGTCGACTTGGCCGCCTCCTCTTTTCTTATTTCCGCAATCCGTATATCTGCCTCCAATCGTTGCAGGTCTAGCTTCATTCGCTCCATGCGAAGTTCTGCTTCTTTGTTCTCCAACATGCGTGCCGCGTTCATTTCAATCTGTTGGAGCTGTGTCGTGCGCTCCCTGACCAACGTCACCAGTAGCTCGTCCTGTGTTGTCGTATCCTCCCGGCCATGAACCGCGGGTCTCTCGAGAGATGGGCTATAGTCCCCATAACTGGACCATTTCTTTGGCGAACGACTCTGTGAATTCGTCGGATCGTCGTATTGTGCTGGGAGAGTCTCCGAAATCCCAGAGACTTCTCCTTTCCTTTCGTGTGGCCGGGCAATCCTCTCGGGTTTCTCCTGCTCTACAGGAGAACGAGCGCGTGTCAACATGACCTCCAATCTCCTCCGATCGGCACTGGCGCGCTCCATCTGTTCCTCAAGGACCTTGTGCTCTTGCTCCAGCTCGGCTTTCAGAGCGCGGTCGTTATTCTGCTCCGCATTATCTATCTCGCGTTTCAGATCCGCTAGCTCCCGCTCATGTTTTTTCTTCATTTCTAGCATCTCTGCGGCAAGCACCCTACCAGCCGTCGTGTCCACCAATTTCTTCCCATCTCGTAACTCTTCCTGGATCTTCATCACCACCGGCTTAAGTGGAACGAGCTCGGATATGATCTGCCGTGCAGAGGCAACAGTGTTTGTGTGACGACGCATTTGTGCTCCAGCATTGAGAAGGGCCTTGAATGTGCCCTGCTTCAGGTCTGTTTCTCGATGATCTCCTTCCTCCTCGCCGACGCGACTCCAGTTTGTGGTGACGATGCGAACGTTTTCAAGGATGGTCTCTCCACAAAGCGAGTGGAACATCTTGATGTTTTTCCGTGATGCGCCACCGACTCGCGGATCAGAGATACGATGCATGTAGATGATACCATTGACTTTTATCTGCTCGCTTCGTTTCATGGTGGTGAGGGTCGACAAGGCGAGTTTATGACAGCATGACTTACCCACTCTCCGGTTCCAGAAACCGTACGATTTTCTCAAGAAGGTCTGTATCGGTGACACCCTCTCTGGAGTCATCGAAACCGGGCGTGTCAATAAGCATAATCGGGCGACCCGTTTGGTCAATGTAGCGAGCGGTCTGGACTCCGAACGTTTCGGACTGTTGGCCATGACCGATGCGAATTTTGTCGTCGTCAGTCAGAAGATTGATGAACTAAACGCGACCGTCGTAAGTACTACAGGTGGATTTTCAAGGCACACACCGTTGACTTTCCTGTCACAGGGAGCAACAAGTTGAAGTTGAGCTCGCTTCTCACATGTCGCTGAGGCAAACATACCTGTCCCTGTCGCGCCCATGATGCTACGGGGTTTGATTTGGATCAACTCTCGCGTAACCAGGATGTCCTACATACATGACAATGGCACCAGAGCCCTCTTTCTCAGATAATGGTTCCATCGGCAAGAGCGTTTCGGTCACGACGAAAGGTGAAAATTTAAGGCGGAGGTGCACTAGCACACGCTTTTATCACACTGTTCAACGTAACATCCTGTTTGACACTTATCGCCCAATAGTCGCACCAGATCACCGCGTTCCAGGAGGCCTGATGGTCACAGGGTGCGGCTGTTGCGCCCAAACTTCTTTCACCCACGAGGCACGTATGACCCAATGAGTCAACGGCGTATTGAACTTTAGTTGCGATGATCACCTCCATTTGCTCGAAATAGATAGGCCCGGCTCGTAAGTACTTCCAGGTGCGGAAAGTACTTACTTTTACTTGTTTACTGTTGCTATTATTAGGTTCTACACGACCTTATCCATTTGCATGGGCTGACCCAGAACAGTTCTCAACGTGAGTAGAGCCTCAGAAGGGTGTAGTAAGTTGAGTTCAATCCATTTGCGTTGTAACCAAATCTAATGAATGCCATCTCATATGGATTTGTAGAGATAGATCATCTCTGATCCAGCCCTCGATGGATCCACAGCCTCATGATCATAAAACGTTGTGTTCGAAGATTCCAAATCTTTTACACGGGACATGCAGAGTCCGCGCGGCGACTTTGATTGGGATATAACGGGCTCTGCAACGCCATTGATATTGATCTGGGGTTGTGACGTACTGGCGATAGGCGCCTACATTACGCAATGTGGGCGTTCCGTGACCTCACTCGGGGTTTCTTCACATTGGCAAGGTTTGGCGTGACTCCGCCGCAAGCTTCCGCCGCCTAGAGAAGTAGGCACTGGCAATCTACAGAACTCCGTCGTCCGGTCGATATCGGTTCTACGATCCCTAATCGAACACAGACGTCGAATCTAATTACGCCTCGGCACGAAAGTCCACTGCACATGCCATCTTGGGCGTGGAATTGATCGTCTGCATCGAGGCAGGTTCGGGCATTGATGGGACCTACAGCATGTTCGCAAAACGTTGCACCGAAGAATTTCGCCACCACCTGCATCAACATGCGTTCTCTAGGGGTCCTTGGTTCTCGTCACGTCGACATTGATCCGCATCCAGGGTTACGATGTTATCCATTGGACGATAGACGCCCCAATCGCTGCCAGGCATGTCGAGTTGGGCGGTTCGGTGAAATCACTTTGACATAAAAGTGCATAACCCCACGACCCAGCTAAACTCAGAACACCTTCCGGCCATGGAGAATACTGTCTACCTACAGAAGCCCGACGTGGTCTTTGCGTACGTGTGTTTCTCAATGTACGGCCTTGCCCCCCGAACTCATGGAACGTCGCAGGGTCATGGGAGCGACCGGTACGGGTACGTTGGTCCTAACGAGAGTGACATATGATCAATGTTGACGCAGCTTATTCGATAATGACCAGGCAAGTCGACGGTGAGTATCGACGGGGTTGGGTCTGATACGCACCGACTCATGTCGCATACAGTTCATTCGTCTTCTTACGAACGACGAGAACATTCGCATTGGCCACAATCAAGATTCTGAGACATTCGACATCCTGACAGCCACCTATACTGATCAGTCATCGGGTCGCTCTGTCATGCTGATTGATACACCCGGCTTCGACGACTCTAGGGAAGGAGTCATAACCGACACCGACATTCTTCAAAAAATCGTGGATTATTTAGAGCCAAAAAACGGGTAGGCGCATTGTTTGGCTCGCATTCTCGAACCTTTAATAACCAGGAACAATCTCCAGTGAGGCGCGGAAGCTCAACGGAGTGATCTATATGCATCGCATTTCGGATCCCCGGGTTGGTGGTGTTTCGCGAAAGAACCTCAGAATGTTCCAGAATCTTTGTGGGCCAGA
>JBBPUI010001434.1:0-10061 GCA_038094615.1 Heimioporus aff. retisporus | reverse complement strand
TCATAAAGATCCTCGGCGTCGCGGATATCGGCGTTGTCCAATATGATGGCCTCCAGCGCGCCCTTCATCTTCTTGACTCTTGCGGGAACCTTTGCAAAATCGATTGCCTTTGGCCACCCTTTCTTGGCTGCGATCGGAAGCTGGTGGGACTCGAAGCGATGGCGTTGACAGACGGATATGTAAATCGCTGAGGGTGCTTTCAAACCGCCTCGATTTCTCGGACGTGGATCCGGAGACGACTTCTTACGTGCCGTTGTCAGTAGGTGCTGGAGAAGTGGAGTGGGGTGCGACGGAAGGTCCTCGTCACAATAAGGACACACTGTCGAAGGATCTCGAGCGTAGCCCAACTCGACTTTACGCGAGAACCCGAATGAGAATAAAATAAGCGCCCCGAGAACATCGGCGACTCACTAGAATCGTCTTCTATAGGCTCATGCAGGTAGTTGAGTGAGTCTAACAATCTGGAGATATCCACAACAGTAAAAAAACCAAGGCGATGAAGGGCGAAAGAAGACGCACGCCGAACGCGAGTCCTTTCGCTTTTTGAGGGTACGTCCTTGTTCGGTGCCACTACCGTCGGATGAAGAGCGCTTCGTGGATCGATGACTGCGAGCACCGGGCGACGTGGGTCGCTGGCCGATGTCCGCAAGCATCTGAGAACTCATGGGGAACGGTTGGAGGCTAGGCTGCTTCGGCCGACCATCCGTCACGTCGGTGCCGTCTTCGTCAGGGGTCTTCGCGCGCGCCTTACCCTTGTCGTTGGCAGAAAGAGGGGATAGATTAGGAAATGTAGTTTCACGGGAAACACGTTTGCTTTTTGGTGGAGAAAGAAAAGGAAATGGTGCGGGGGTGCGCACAGACTTCGCAGGGCGTGGTATAGCAGGCTTCTCCGGCTTGCCGGAAAAGGTATCACGATCCGGGGTCGCATCGGAGAGATTTTCCTTGGATTCCAATGGCATGGGGAATGGCTGTGGTCCTTTACGCGACGAAGACGCGGCAGTTGGTTCCTTGGCATTTCGTTTTCCGGCTGCAGCTGTAGTGGATTGTTCGGGCGAGTCTCCACGCACAGGCGAACGGTGCTTCTCTGCTGTGGTGAGAGACGTAGGTTTGCCGTCACGTTGAGGGGCAGATTTGATAACAATGCGTGGTCGTGGGCGAGTACGTGCCGCATTAGGTCCCCCGCGACGCGTCGAAGACACGTCGGATGACCCTTGTCGCGAAGGGGACGGTGGAGGGCGATCCGCAGGCTTAGGATCCTCTGATACCGGCTTGGGCAGCTCTTCAGAGTCGCGCAAAGATGACGACGGGGGTGGGTCCTCTGTTGCAGCGTCATCGGCAGGGGCGCTCTTCTTGGTTTTCGTGAACCGAAGCCCCTTGAGGTTGTCGTACGACGACGGCTTGTAGTTCGGGTGTGCAGGAAGGTCGCGGCCGTTGACGCGTACGACCTCCACGACGTCGGGCGACGAGTCGCGTGTCGTTCCTCTTGCGACGCGTCTCGGGGGCGACGGCAGGTCGTCTGCCTGGGAATTCTGAGGTGAAAATAAGTCCAGCTCGTCCTCACTGTCTTCAGAGACGCGTGGGGGTGGCTTCCGAGACTTTATAGCGCTTGCAGGCTTGAACTTGCTCTTAGACGACTTCGCGTCCTGCTTGGGTGCAAAGGAAGAGCCAAAGTCCTGGAAACCAACACCCTCACCGGATTTGACGACACCGGGACGCTGGGACATACGGTGGGACGGGTCAGTGAAGACGTCCGCCTTCGCTGCGCGGAAAATCTGCTCCATCTTCGGTGCCTCGACTCGGAATAAGCGCGGCGTTGTTGTGGTTTGTTGAATTTCAAGGCTGTTGCCACACAGAGCCAAACAATCGCGGCTGTGGACCGGCCCGCGACTCGGCACGGGGACAAATTAAGTAAATTAGCACGAACGGGGTTTTGGTTTCGACGCGATCCGGTGAGTTCCCTTGAATACTGGCGAAGACTTCCATGGACGATCTTGCATGCGAATTGGATTCGCAGATGCGATCTGAATTCCCGTCGGCGGGCTGAAAATGCGGGGAGGAAGAACCCGACGGTTCGTTGGGCGTGCCAACGCCGGCTTAAAGTTGAGCACGCCCTGTGAACGTCCTCCTGCATTCCTATGCTATAAATAAGTATCACCGTCCCCTTGGCCCTCTCAGTCGTGTCTGTCCATGTCTGTCCAAACCCCCTCCCAGCTGTCCACGATACACGACGCGACTTTCCTGGTATGTTTCCATTTTGTTCCCCATCGTCGCTCACGTCGCCCGTAGGTCGAGTTTGAGGACGGGGATGCTCGCCATCCAATGAATTTTTCCTCTGTGAAAAAATGGGGCATCACGATTACCGCCTGTGGTTTCACTGGCATCACCGGTCGGTTTCTCTCCGTCTCCGCCTCCCACATACCGATTCCCTTTTCAAGCCGCCGCCATCTCGTCGTACACCATGGGCGTGCCAACAATGGTAGACGAGCTCCACTGCTCCCTCTTTGATGCTACCGTCGGTCTTAGCGTATACCCAATCGGATTCAGTCTTGTCCCCCTGTTTACCTCTTCCTTGTCCGAAGAGTATGGACGCTTCCGCCTATACATTGTGACCACATTTTTTTTCATGCTCACGCACGTCATGATTGCCTTGCAAGTCTCTACAGTTCCTTTTTTTTGTACGCGTACTCACTACCCCGGTAGAGCCCCGAACATACAGACGGTGATCGTCGCCCGCTTCCTCAGCGGCGCGTTCGGATCGACAGGTGCGACCCTGGTCGGCGGCACCATCGCCGACATCTGGAAGCCCGATGAGTGATTGCTTCCAGTAACCATTGTAGTGTGTCGCTCATCCTCCTAGGCGTGGTTTCCCTATGGCACTGTTCGCAATCGCGGCGATCGGGGCCACAGGACTTGGCCCCTTGATTGCAGGATGGATTGAATCCTACAGCCACCTGGGCTGGAGGTGGATCCAGTGGATCTCTGCCATGTGAGTCCGCAAGGCACGTCTAGGACATATCTGACATGCTCACTCCATGTAGGGTCGGTGGCATTTATTTTCTTTGTGTTTTGTTATTCTTGACGGAGACACGGGTCGACATCATCCTCACCCATCTCGCGCGCGAGATAAGAAAAACGAGGCAAGATGACCGATACCATACGAGAGCCGAGATAGATAAGCCAAGTCTGCTGACGCTAATCAAGATCTCGAGCACGCGTCCTATCAGTAGGTCGTGCTTGCACGACATTAGACACAATCTGATACTCGCACAAAGGTTTGCTCCTGACCGAGCCAACTGTTCTGAGCTATAGTGTAAGAACACCTATTTCTTTCGCTATTTTGGCTGATAAATGATCTAAAAGCTTTGGATTGGCTTCACATGGGGTGTCCTCTTTTGTCTCATCGAGTAGGTCTATGTGGTTTGTGGTTATTGCTTCTAAAAACGCGCAGTTCGATTTCTGGAGAAATGCAATCCATATATGATTTTACCATTGGCGAAAGAGGGTCGACATACATTTGTATCACGTCTGCATCATTCACATCAACTCCACATCGATTTGCTGATCCGCTCCTACAGCATCGGAAGCATCCTTGGATGGCTTGCGAACATGTATCAGGAAGTGCTGTACAAGTCGGTTTCTATTTATCGCCTCGTCGGGTCGGTTGCTGAGATGATGACAAGGAAATACGTTGCTAAGAAAGGTCCCGAAGCACGATTGTGTCTCGCCCTCGTCGCTTCCGTCTTGCTTCCGGTGGGTATGCTCATCTATGCATGGACGGCACGACCGGGCATTCACTGGATCGTACCGCTCATTGGTTTAACGGTGGGTCTATCGAGTCAGCCTTTCAAACAGATCGGATTGAATGTCGTACTGTGATTTCCGTAGGTCTTTATGCTGGGCGCGTTCATCATCTACCAGGTCGTGTTCGTCTACCTTGCTGACTGGTGTGTCGCGTCCCCGTCGCTCCACACGACTGATGGGCGAATCTCCTTTTATCCGTGTCAAGCTACGGACCATACGCGTCGTCCGCGTTGGCAGGTCAAAGCATGTGCCGTGGGTTTTATCGCTCCGCTCAAAAAATTTCACGCTTCGTCTGATGCCTGTTCGACTTCGTTTTTGGGTGTTGATTTTTTTTTTTTGGCCGCATCGACTCCGCGACAGGAAATCTTCTCGGCGCGGTCTTCCCTCTGTTTACGCAACACATGTACAGTACGCTTACGTACGAGTGGGCGAACACGCTTTTTGCGCTCATCTCCCTGGCCATGGTTCCCATTCCGTTTGTCAGTCGCTGTTCTTTCTTTTTCCGTAGGCTTTTCCATCGCTCGCCTGCGTTTGTCCTATTTGGCATGAACACTGACCTCGTGTATAGGTGCTCTTTATCTACGGCGCAGAGATTCGGAGACGGAGTAGGGTCTCACGCGAGATACTCGCGATGGCGGAAGAGACGCGCGTGCTTGGAGACAAGGTCGACAAGGCGTGATTGTCTGCCATCGTCTTGCTTCGCCTCCCGCTCTGCAGGCTGTCGTTTGTCTCATTTTTTTATTATTCCGCGTCGCGTCCATCCCGACATACCATGTTTCATTGCATACCATCAGGAGTGGTGGAGTCATTTCCATTCCAACCATGCAGCACGTCAATTATCTGTTTACGTACTATAGGTATCGATCGATCAGTATTATAGATACCATTCATATTTGTTATTTATCGATTTTCATCATTCGTTGGTTTCTTGGGTGTGCGTGAACCCTTTGAAGCTTCAAAAGATGCCCCGCACGACATAACATTTATACTAATAAAAAAAAGGAAAAATTGAAGGGAATTTATTTCCCGTTGAGATGACACAATCTACAGTATCGTCATGCCCGGTCGAGAGCACAGTTACGGGTTGTTGTCAAACATCAACGTGTTGCCCCGCGATTCTCAATGTCCGATGCACGTTCCCTCGCCAGCGTGTCTCCCCAGTGACGAACCTCTGGGTGCTGCAAGTACGGCAAGCTGCTGTCGTAGAAGCCCTGTAGGTCTCCACCAGGGCGGTTATGCGCCTTTTCGTATTCGCGGGCTGCAGGTGCGAAACGCACGTCGGTTGGGGACGTACCACGAGGGACGCGAGGACGCACCTTGGAGGGCCATTTCGAGCCTATCGAGGTCTGAAGGGAACAAAATTTAGAAAAAACGTATGACGCCCAGAAGGGCGACGACCGTTACCTTTGACAAACTTGGCTTCGGGGGTCACGCCCTGCTCGTACTCCTGCCGAACGCCCATCGCTTCAATCAGCGGAGGGGGGGAGGGGAAAGCCAGACACACACCTCCCACAACGCCTCGATGCGTCGGGCCGCGGGACTCGCGTGCAGCATGTCGTGCACAAAGTTGTGCATGGCTTCCTGGCGTCCAACCGTGAGCGTGAGCGGCGGCGGACGGACTGCACGCGAGCGAGCGTGTGGAATGCGGACGTACCGCTTCGAGCCGTCGTTTTTCCACCTTGGAGATCCCCTCGCGAGGGGTGATGTCCCCCACTGCGGGGAGTATGGCGTGAGCACGTCGGTGGCGGTGTCGGTAATCCGATGGAGGAGAGCCGTCACCTTGTGCCTCTGCGAGATCGTGCACGACGCACATCATCACGCACCTGGGTGTATGCGGGTGAGCGAGCAGGGTGGAGCGGGGCGAGAGAACGCACTTGGAGACGTCGAGGGTCGCGTCGGACGTGCACATGGCCAACACCGCCATGCGGTACATGTGGTCGGAGATGCTGGCCGTGTGAGCTCAGCGTACGCCGACAGCGATAGGCATACCTCTCTGGATTTGGAACCTGGAGGGAGAGAGGTCAGCGACGGTCTTTTCCGGCACAGACTCATCGGACGTACGTTGTGGTCGATCCACCCCGTGCGCTTCTGTGTCTGCTACGGGGTGAGCGAGGGTGAGCACAGAAGGGCGCTCGTCATCACCTTGAGTCGCTCGAGGACATGGAAGAACGCGAGCCTGTCGGCGTCGTCGTCGCCGGAGGGGGCGTAGAGTGGGGGAAAGGACCGCATGACGAGGGAGATCTCCGATATCCGATTCCGATAGATAAGATAATACACAAATATGACGTAATGAGCGAGTGTTAGGATACTTTTGTGGACGAGACGGCAGCCGCCCTGCGTCTCTTCGTGCCCCGTCTTATCTCGTTCAAATCAGCTTCGATCTCGGCGTCCTTGCTTGGACCGAGGAACGCGAGGCTCTTGCCCAGACCCCCGACGCCGACCGTCCCCTGGTGCGTTCCACCGCCCTTGTTCCGTCGACGGTTACCGTTGTTTGGGCCGGCTCCCGCGCTGGATGCAATGTGGCCGTTCGGCAGCGCAACGGACGTGAGCGGAAACGGGAACGGCGACGGTATCTCATCCACGGAAAGCGAGTGTGGATTCATGAGCGGCCCGGAAGTGATCGGCGTCGTGCTTCCGTTCCCGAGGCCAAACGCACCCAGTCCGTGCGGGGTCGGAGGTGGCGACGTGCCCAGCTTATTGCGCAGTTTGCGCGTGATGTGGGTGCGCGTCTGCGAGTCCAACGAGACGTCTGCTCAGGACAGTGAGTTCGTGGGTGGGAGTGCGCAAGAAGACCAGAGGACAGACCGTTTACGGCACCCTCGCCTTCCTTTTCTTCCCGGGCTCTGCGTCTGCGTTCTTCGATGCCCTCGAGGAGACGCTCGCGAACACGGTCGTGTCCCTTCCGCCACTCCTCGACCACTCGCTCGCGCTCCTCCTGGTATGCGGTCTCTATCGCCGCGAGGCCATACTTTTCCTCGTACAAGAGTTGGGTGAGGACCGCAGAGCGCTCGAGCGACAATGGATACATGCGGAGATTGTACATGGGGTGTGTTTCCGGCCGCGAGGCGAGCTGTATGGCGGCGCTGTGGAAGGCCGAGATGTTTTCGGCAAAGTGTCTGCCTCTTGCAGGACACAAAGCCGCGTGAGGCGGGTTGGATATGCCATGGCAGGAAACGACACACGTACTCGTCTCTGCGATCGGTCATTTCTTTTCCTACTTTTCCGGACATGTCTTTGCGCTTGTCTCTCTTTGGGTCATCTGCTGTGGTCGGTGAGCGAGATGCGGCGGTGTATGGGCCAGAGAGGGCATGCCATGAGTTCTCGTGCTGGGTCCAGCAACGGGGGGGTGGTGTACGTGTATCACGTCTGGGCGGGCGTTGTGCGTGGAAGCATAAGGGAGGGCGAACACGCCTGGCTGAGGGGGCATCACGGGTGAGAGGCAGGAGCGGGGCTTGGTGTAAGCTTGTGAGAAAGTGCAGTACACTACACTATGCACGTGACAGAGCCGTCACCCTCCTTGTCTTGCCATCTACCACTCACGAATCAGGATCTAGGGACGAAGCTGCCCAGACTCTCGCATCCATAATCACTCGTGCAGGGCGGGTGGGGCTCGTCGTTCGCGGACACGGTCTGTGCCTTCGTTGATGCACGTATGCCTTTCTGTTCTTGTGTTGATCTGCGATCGTATGACATGTGTAGCACACGTGGACGTGCGTTACCCGACTCTGCGTTCACCCCTTCTTGATTTGCCGTTGTGTCACTGTATGCTGTATCGGTTTTTCAGAATACGGACCATCTCGGCATCGTCTAGTGGACTGTTCCTTGTAACCGACTGAACCCAAGAATCGGCACACAAGTGATAGAACCTGGAAACCGAAACAAGATGCCAACGAGACGAACACAAGGAGATACTGCTACAATGAAAATGAAAAATAGAGCGCGACATGCGATCGTCCATGCAACAAGAAAGCGAGAACATTGTCTCGAACAACGACCCTGTTTGTCATCTTACCGCGACATGGCAGACCAGACGGGGTTTAGCTCATCCGCCTCGGAGTTCCTGTCGCGACGCAGCCCGCTCAGGGTGCATGACAGTCGGTTTTCCACAGCACTCGTTCTCAGATTCGGATTCAGGCTGAACTGCCACGGGCCTAGGAGGTGCCTTGGTCCCCGCGCCTTTCATCGCTAGCTTCGAGTCCTGTCCGACGACGGTTCCAAGGCGGGTGCGTCGCATGTTGGATTGTGGCGGGCTAGGCACACCGCTTGACGAGGCTATCCCAGGTCCGATGAAGCATAATCGGACGTTCGAATGGTGTCCGCGCCGTTCTGAGTAGGGTTGAGTTTAACCGTCTTGGAGACATCCTACAGGGAACGCGAACGCGTCTCTGGACTTGAATGTGGACGGGTGGCAGCTAAAATAGTCCAAACTCGGGCCAGTCCTCATGCACGTATGGACAATGAGAGATTCGCTGGATGCAAGATTGGCCTCCTCATGGTGCACTGGTTTGGACTTGGGCCACGGACGTTCCGTCAGTGGTTCGCAAGTGTAAAAAGACGTTTCGACCTGAGCAAGAGAAGTAAATGCATCATAGTCGGATAGAAAGTCGTTGGAAGGAAATGTATTATCGTCCAAGGTGCTCCTGATTGCGCTCGATCCTCTTGAAGAGATGCTCGCGTGTGTACTAGCCAGCAGAATTACATAATAAATGATCGCCCGCTTATCTCATTTCGTGGCTGTGCTATAACCGACGACAAAGAGAAGCAATCAACCGAAGAAAACAGTTCAACGTGTCGCTGCTGGACGGCCAAAACATCGCTATAACATGGTCGTCACTCGCAGAACCCCGGTCGTGCCACAACCACATCTTGCGCGCAGCACTTCTGCTCGAGGCGCACAACGTCCCCAAACCGCGCCTGCAGCGGACACCAAGAACGCTGCCTCTGGTGTGGCTACGGCATCCCATGCAAGCTCTGATGGTGACAGCGATCACCGCAATGGTCTCGTGAGTCCTCGCTTTGCCTAAATCCCTTGAGCCACTATCCTGTTCGGAGCATCTGCCACCGGTTCGAGGCTCGGCTTGTAGTGTCACAGACCTGACGCTTTTTTATGTTGCTGCAGGACAAGGACGCTATGCGAAAGACCAAAAAAACGAGGCGACATAACAAGGCGAGTGCCCCGGCCCCTGAGCGACTCCGGCCCGACTTTGACCTCTGCGCAGCGCAAACACCAAAAATCAAACTTCCAAGCATTTCTCGACTTTCTAACCAAACTACTTCTCCTTGCGTTCACCATCTATACGTTCACCGTCTGTCCCCAGGATATCCACCAGCAGTCCCCGATATGTCGTGGCTTGACGGAATACAAGCGAATCGTCCTGGACCCCTACATCATCCCCCCGATACACGCCCTCCTCGTGCACCCCTCCGTTGCCCCTCATGTCGAACGTGCGAAACCCTACATCCACCGCGCAGTCGACGTAGCCGCCCCGATCCTCCTCCGCACTCAACAGGTGTGGAACCTCCACGTCGTTCCTCAGTGGGAAGCACGCGTCGTGCCGACATGGAACGAGCGCGTCATTCCTCAGTGGAACAAGTATGTCACCCCCCAATGGGAAAAACACGCCGTACCTCGCATCGAACGCGCTCGCTCCAAAGTCGAACCTTATCGCCAGTATGTCAAACAAGAATACGAGCAGCGCATCGCTCCGCGGGCCCGAGTAGCGTTTTACAATATTCAACGATGGCAACGCCGTGCCGAACCTTATGTCCTTTTGGCAGCGTCAAAGACAAAAGACGGCTACTATGCGGCCAAACCATATGCCATTCCGCTGGCAAAGCAGACCGGCCATCTCCTCCATCAATTTGCGCTCTTCCTTCGCGAGCAACGTCAAAAGTTTGTTGACCCTCACGTTGCCAAGATATGGGAAAAAGTCAAGGAACTCAGTAGCGGGCAGGTCGTACGCGAGACGCCAGCCGCATATGATTCGTCTTTGTCGGAGACCCCTGTCGTGGAAACCTCCGAGTACGGAACCATTGTTTCATCTACAGGTTCCGTTGCTCCCGCCTATGACGCCACTCCTGCTTCCGAGGCGACCGATGTCGCGGACACTACTTCGTCGGCTAGCCCCAGTGGAACGACTGACGAGCCACAGGCTGAGCCGGTGTTCATGTCAGAACCAGAGCCAGCGTCGTTCCCGCCACCTGCCAGCGCACCAACAGATGCGGGGTCGCCGCCAATTGTCGAGTCCGGTCACGCGGAG
>JBBPUI010001433.1:0-10066 GCA_038094615.1 Heimioporus aff. retisporus | reverse complement strand
TTTTTTTGTTTATTTTCCTTATCAATATCTTTGCCTTATTTTCTCAGCCTCTTTATATTGCTTATGTAATGTTTTAGTTACCAGAACCTGGCCTAACCTGAACCTATTTACAAAAACATAGTAAAATGGATGAAGATAAACAGGAACGGACTCACCACAGACGGACTGCTTTGATGCACAGACAGACAGATGAAGCGTGGAGACCTATGAAAAGCTGCAATGAAGGAGAATATGAACATAGAGAGAACTCTCTACAGCGTTCTACATGATCATGGAAGCCCAACACCCATCTTCCGATGATCGTCCATGCAGCAGATGATATGAAATGGATGAAAAAGTTGACAATGGGATTCAAGATATATTTTCACACAACAAGCCTGGCCAGAGAAGGTGGTAATTAGACAGCAGTGCTAATGCTCTAACATTGTATGGGACGCATGTCTAGGTATGTTGTAAGGTTCCCTTTCATTTACTGCAGTGGAATCGAGAACGGATTCACAGCCAAGGTACCAGAGAAACAGCTTGCCATTAAAACCACATTTACTACCCAGGAATTGGGATGGCCTGACATCAAGCACACAGCTAAATACTGTCAACTGTGGTTAAAGTGAGTGGACATGTGTGACTCATGTAGTGGTTTACCTGTGCATTTCTCAACCATATACTGCTGAGAAAAAGTGGATTGTGAAGGTGTGTGGCATTCTGCATGTGGGTGGAATACCTTCTAACACAATAGGAGTGAGTATATGTGCAAGTCCGAGGCAGAAATGACTTGCCTGTACTTTTTTCAAGCGTTTGCCATCCGTAAAAAGTGGGCAGATGGGGGGACGGCCTAGCATGTGGTGTCCAGATTGAGTAATGGCCAAGGTGAGCATATATGCATGCTTACCTGTGCCTTTCTCAAGCAATGGCAGTCAGGAAAAAGTGGGTAGACCAGGGATGATTAGTGAGACCATCTGGCATCAAGCAGTGGACTAAATACTTTCTACCACGGTTGGAGTGAGTATACATGTGTGACTCAGGAAGGGGCTTACCTGTGCATTTTTCAAACGTACAGCAACAAGAAAAAGTGGATGGTGAAGTTGTCCAGCATTTGGCATGTAGGTCAAGTACTATATGACACAACTGAAGTGAGTATATGCGCATGTCCGATGCAAAAACAACTTGCCTGTGCTCTTCTCAAGCGTTTGACACTATGAAAAAGTGGGTGGCGGAGGTGTCCAACTTGGGGTGTGGTTTGAATAGCGCTTGATGAGACTGGAGTGAGTATATGCGCATGAACGAAGAGAAAAGAGCAGGTCTGGCATTGAGACTGCGGGTTGAATACTTTCTACCATGGTTGTAGTGAGTATACATGCATGACTCAGGAGGGAGCTTACCTGTGCATTTCCAAGGCTTTCAGCATCACAAAAAAGTGGGCAGCGAAGTTGTCTGGAATTCAGGACACAGGTTAGATGCTGTCTGACATGCTGAAGTGAGTATATGCACATGTCTGGGGCAGTAACGACTTGCCTGTGCTCTTCTCAAGTGCTTGACACCATGAAAAAGCAGGTGGCAGAGGCATCTGACTTGGGGGGTGTGGTTTGAATGGTGTCTGATGAGATTGGAGCAAGTATATGTGCATGGATGAAGAAAGAATAGGGGATCCTGCATTGAGAGTGTGGGTTGAATACTTTCTACTGCGGTTAGAGTGAGGACGTGGGTGCGACTCATGAAAGAGCTTACCTGCGCTTTTCTCAAGCATTTGACACCGAGAAAGAATGGATGGTAAAGCCATCCAGCATTCAGCATGAGGGTTGAGTGTGTTCTGACACAGCTGAAGTGAGCATATATGCATGCTTACCTTGGCTTTTCTCAAGTGTTTTCCATCAGGAAAAAGTGAGCAGATGGTGGGATCATCTGACATTCAGGGGCAGGTTGAGTACTTTTGGATGTGGCTGAAGTGAGCATATATGCATGCTTACCTTTACTTTCCTCAAGCATCCGCCAGCAGGAAAAGACAAACAGGTGGGGAACATTGTGTTGCGGTAGACGAGGGGATGGTGGTGGTGGCAGAGTGAGGTGGTGGTGGCACAAGGAATGGATTTAGGGTGTGTCATAAAACGCAGTCACATGACTTTCAAAGAAAACAGCGGATAGCCCTACCAAGTATACTGAATGAGACTGTAATCAGGCTTGGCCCTCATATCGTGTCAATGTAGGGTCAGGTGGCAGAAATATGAGATCATATGCTAGTATTGTAGGGTTGTCAACATTGTGTACATGACTCAATTATCATATTTTCATCCTAGGATGGACCCTAACGAACCTAACGAACCCAAACTTGAATGAACTAGGGGGGTAAATCCCCTGGACCCCCGAAACCTAACGTCCAACTCCAAGGATGTGGTAGGACTGACCACCTAAGATGAGAATGCGTGACTCAGTTGTCAGAGGGCGAACCCTAATGAAAGAACCAACCATAACTGTAATGAACCCGGGGGGTAAACCCCCTGGACCCCCCAATTCTTTCAGAATCGTACCCTGACATTAACATCCGAGCAAGGGATTAGGCAAAATCATCGGTATAAGCAACATGACTCAATTAGCATAAGACGGACATAACTAACCTAAAAAGACTCACTGCCTGACGAAGAGCACTGCAGATGCTCAGATACATATCCAGTCCTCTTCCCAGTGGTCTTGGGGACCTCCTGCAGCCATCAGGTCTGCAGGAACGGGTGTCTGTAAAAATCTGCAGCCCCTGGTTGGGGGGTAGGAGGAGGAGGAGCAGAAAAAGACTCACTGTACGACAATGAGCGCTGCAGATGCTCAGATACCTATCAGGCCCTCTTCCCAGCAGTTGTGGGGATCTCCCATGGTTGTCAGATCTGCACTGACAGGCGTCTGCAAGAATCTGCAGCCCCCTTTTGTCAAAAAACACCCAAAAACAAGAAAAAATGATGCACCCTGAGTGCTACAGCGCTGCAGACAACTCCAGACCAGCTGCAGATCACTCCTCCAGTGTCCCCCATCAAGGCCAGACCATCCCGAGCATGCCTGGGCATGTCTGCAGTGATCTGCAGCCCCCGAAAGATGTCAGGGAGCACCACATAGAAAAGAGGGGCTCACCAATCGGCACATACCATGCCAATCAATCTCAAAATGGTGTCCAGGGCTCAGCCAGGGTCCTCAGTGGACATCCCGAGCATTTTTGTGGCCAAGTCAGTTGGGTGTGGTGTCAGGAAAAATCAAGGTTTGAGGAGGGGGGCCCCAGGGAGAAGTGGTGGTGGTGGCATGGGAATCGGCGTGGTCAACCACGCCCAACTGCATACAGATAGGAATTTGGCGACGAGCATGGGTCACATAATTTTTGAATTGGCAAGCCAGAGTGACTTGGGAGAGGTGTTTTGTATGCTGCCGCCGGGGAGTCTTGCCAAGGGCTCAAGGCGACCAGGAGGACCATCGCATCCATGATAACACCCAAGAGGATAAGGTTCTGACAATGCTGGAGGAGGGGTACCATCCCTGGCAAGGTCACCTTGGACAGAATCTCCCAGTGGCATTCACAAATAGATAAATTGAGTGTTTTGAGGAGTGGCCATGCCAGAGCGATCTCCTTGATCACCGCATTATCGAGATCATATGTACAAAGGGTTTCCAATTTCAGAGGCATGAGATGTTTGAGTTGAAAGAGTGGCCCAAGGGTGGTGAGATTGATAATGTGTTTATCGTCGTAGTCTCTCCAGACCTGCATCTCGGAGATGTCGATCACAGACAGGTTTTGATATGTAGGGTTGGAGGCCCAAGTGGTGAACATCGTGTTATAATCAGCAGCACAGGTTTTGTCATTGACGTTGAGATTGATTGTATCAACTGATGTGGACTGGATGAATTCAAGGAAATGGAGTGCATGAGACATGGTGGGAGCAGAAAGTAGCACTTCCTGAAGGACAGGAAATCTGATGCAGCCAAGTGCAGACTTGAGATGATCAAAGGTGATTAAACATAGGTCCATATGAAGAATCTTCAAGTTTGGGAGTTGGGAGAGGTGCAAGACGCTATTGTCTGGTAGCTCTGTGCAATGCAGGGTCTGGAGCTCCGTGAGCTGACAAAGCACTTTTGAGAATGTCTCCAAAGCCACATTGCCCTCTTGAAAAACAAAGTTGCAAAATGCCATAATTTGCTTGATGCATGGACACCAAGAGGGTAACAAGGGTAGAACATTAAATGTGAGGGGATTCGACATCAAATTATCTATGTCAACATGGACCACCGTTGGCTGAAGAAGATGCATCAAGAAGGGAATAGCTTCCCGTCGGTACTCCCCACAATGGAAGTGCGCCAACCGAGGGAAGATGACAACCAAGGAGGGAGGTTGTGCAAGTGCCACGTAAACGTTTATGTCTGTCGTGAGCTGACATTGTCAATCAAATTCCAGCTTTCGCACTGGACATGCATAACAAAGAAAAATATCCCAGTTGAATTACTGCATTGCACACATAAATGACTGGAGGATACATTCATGTCTTAGTTTGCGCTCATGGAATGCCTGTATCAAGAAAATGACACACCAACTGCTTCCTGTTGACCACCCATAGATCATCCGGCATAAACTTGATCATCGGGTGGCCATGGCAGGTTGTTAATCTCATTGTAGAGCACATTGAGAGCAGGCTCAACAAAGTAGCAGCAGGTCCTTGTGAGCCTCGCAAGGGTGTGACGGTTGCCATCGATTGTGAAGCAGGAGCACAATGTTGTTAGCGTGGGCTGGATGTGAACCCGACACACACATCATACACACAACAAATGGAAACAAAGTGCCAAAATTGGCGAGCTTGGTCAAATAAAAGAATCTTCCAGGGATTCAAGATTTATCATTTGAGAATGTAAGAAATGCTCAGCTCACCGACAAAGACGACAAGGATAGGTAGACACAGTGTGAAGAGTGGGAAAGATGATGAGGAGCAAAATGCATTGTGGGCGTCTTGGACACCCATACCATGCATGCACGCGCCAATCACATGATATAGCACACACATGCAGCATGGGCATCCCAGACTATGGCATGACAATTGCACAAATATTCATCGCAGCGCATATGCTGTGCCTCCGTCGAACCAATCACATAATCTCATGCTGTACCATGCTCGCCGCACCCGCTGCACCGTGTTGTTCCATTCCTTGCAGTAGTAGTGGTAGTATTATTATGATAACCATACTACAATTTATGCTAAGGTGCCTGATATCTCACTTCACACACACATCATACAGTAGCTCGCAATCCAGTAATCTGTGTGAAGAAGTCAGGCTAGATTGCAGAAAATAAGTGCTACCAAAGTAAACTTGCTGTTCTACAGAACCCATCGATAAAACCATGAATCACGATACCCCATCTGATCAGCTTGTGATGGCCGTCTACATGCCACAAAGCGTTGGGTTGCTTGACATAATATTTCTGTCACCTCTTCACTTCCCGATTACACAGCACTTGACCCAAGTGATCCACCCAGTGAAGTGCCTGTCTCACTCGGCGATACTGTACACAAATGCCTTGTTGTTGCAAAAAGCCCATTAAGTATCATATTCCAGAATCCGGTCGTTCTTTCTTGAATTGTATCACAAGTTCATCAAGATCTCTGTCGCTCAGACACGTATACCTCCGCTCCACCCCATGGTCCTTCATGTAGGTGCATAACATGTTTCTGTGAATGCCCAGGGTATCCGCAAGGGCTTTCAATCTGATGTGATGAGAGTCACAGAGGGCTTCTTGTAGGTAATCGATATCGATTACCTTCTTAGGGCGTCCACAACGGCCAGTCTGGAGCTCAGTGACTACCTTTGGTATAACAACATTAGGATCCACCCTGTGAACAACTGTTGAGTGATATTTTCCACACTATAATGGATACTCAGACTGACCTGTTTCAAACATTGTCATGGTAGCTCAAGATGGAATTATACATATTGCCAAATAAAATGGCTACTTCTGCAAGCCACTCTTGCAGCTTGGACTTGGAACTGATGGGGTCATCTCCAATGGCTGCGAGAATGGGCATTGCATCACCTTCAATGGCTCCAAGGTAATGTACAAGCTGGAGTGGGTTGATGTCTTCTTGTTTCAGCACCTGAAGAGTATGCTGATAAACATTGCATAGTCAATCATACGCTACAAGAAGATTTGCCGGCAATGAAGATGATGCAGAATAGGGGAGTTGAGGTAAGTTTTGCGGAAATATCATAAAGCAGTACTGAATGGCAGGAGACGACTCGGCAGAAATGATTGATTGATGGCTACTGTGAAAATGTGCATACATGTGTTCCGGACTTAGTAAGCATCGATACCTGTATGCTGGTGGCAATGCTCACAGCCCACGGCGAACTTCATCCTGTTTCCACCATGGTCGACACCTTCTGCCAGACGCATTGCAACCAACCTTATACATATTCCCCCAAACCAGTCATCATCAAACAGCTGCCTTGTTCTTGTATACCTGCATCTCTGCGGAGCGCAAAAGGTGCTCACCCTTGGATTTTACCTTCAGCTGCTAGTTCATTCCTCAAGGGCACACATACCCCCCAAGAAAGTGGACGCCCTACCTTCATAAACTTTGGTAGGGCTTTGATATATTTAGCATTCTGAGTTACACCTAAATCGCCCTTATTTAGGTAAATGCCAGGAGATTCTTGAGGGCATTTGTAGCATCAAATCATCAGCACATCTTCAGGTATGTACCATGTTGATGTGCTGCAAGACTTAAACACTTCAAAAATGTATAGTTTGATGAGGTTTCCATTGCAGATCATGCGCACATCGTAAGTATTATAGGAAACGATGATTTGTACAAGCAGAAGTACATCCTTTGCATCTATCATGTGGTTACCAAATAACTTTTTTACAAACTAGCATATTTCCCAAACAAGAAGCAGCTCATCGTCACAATGCTGAGCAATGCCCATCAAGTATTAATTGCTCTGATTACATTTGCTCTCCAAGTGGCCATTAAGTCTATCGAATACGATGATTCAATTTTGGTTCACATAGAGCAGAGTAAAAGTTTCCAGGGCCCCTTGGGATTCTCTGCTATACCTGACCTCCACATGCTGATCGACACTATCTCATCCAACCCTGATATTGCGCAATCCCGAACCCTCTGGATCATGGAAGTTGCTTTTTCCCAAACAGATAATAGCGTCATGGAACAACTTCGTTCCTTCATTGCCAGCTCATCTGATCTGCTTGTCGTTTCAAAGCTTCTCATCAAGGAGTCTAGGACCTTCTGCCCTCCAGGGAAGAAATCGCAAGCAGCTCACAATGCAACAAAGTCCAACCAATTGCCCAACGGTCAGTTTATGTCACTATGGAATATGTCTAATCAATATGGCCCTGTTGTGGTGGAGGGCCACACTTGGATCTCTATTAGCTATGTCAAGCTTCATGTCTGGGTCTGCAAGCTGGGCAATTCCCCGATCGATCTGGGAGACTTAGACCCCAAAGGGTATGCATTTTGGGTATGTACTTTTCATCTCATATTTTGAAATCACACACATCAACTTCCACAGAGACTTTATCCAACAGAGGAAACTAATCTGGGAGGGGGCGTCAATGAGTTATTCTGATGCGGACTTGAACAAGTCAAGGAGACCATTTTACGTCGCATGGAAATCTGCCTACAAGAGGCGTCAGTGGCTGCAGGATCTGATACCGAGGATCCCTTGGGACGTATTCAGCAGTGGATACCCCATCACACTGTACTCAACGCCAAGGATCTGATGTGATTGCTTTCAACCGGAATCTGGGAGACGGGTTTCGAATGCTACATAACTTGGCGTCAATCCCCCCCAGAGGGTGCACGACCCAATAGATCTTATTCGTCTCAAAACATGGTGAAAAAAAGGGTGAGTATTTCATGTTATATGTTGTCTGTGATTGTGTGATGGCCAACCCCATCACAGATCTAATGCCACATCATTATGCTGTCAATGACTATTCCCAGGTTGTTTCATTTCCACCTTTCTTCACATTTTCGCCAATCATGTCTTAGTAGTACCATGTTGTGTATACCACACGGGATCTCCGACGAACTTTACTACCTGTTGACTTTTTTATGATATATATTTACGCCAGTGAAATGCCACTTACAGTATCCCCTAGTTTTCACTTTCATACTGTGGCTGTGACACTGTCTGCTCCTCGACATTCAAACAGGATTTCTCTACCATGCACAAAAATGTCCAGCACCCCAAACCAGCAGCAACCTACAAGACATCCCCACTTCTACTTCAATGGTGGAAATCACATATTTCAGGTGTGATCCGTGTGCTCATGTTCTCTCATGATATGTAGTTATCCACATTGCAGGTGGAGATGATGCTCTACAAACTTTTCGACTACATACTGGCAGCAGACTCAGCCACCTTCAGCGACATGCTTTCTATTGGTGCAGTTAAAGCCACCTCCAAGGGCCTGGTTGATGAGAACCCAATTCGCTTGTGTGAGCTGAGTATGCACACTTTTGACATGTTTGTTGAATATAAGTTTGGGAGGTATGCTGCTTTAAACTGTATATCACAAGAAGGAACTAATGACTGTAGACCCTGTCCATCCAACCGCTACACTCCTGAGGAGCTCGAGGAGTTCCTTGGATTCTGTGTGAAGTTTCAATGTTCAGAAACCCTTCAATTCATC
This sequence comes from Heimioporus aff. retisporus, assembly GCA_038094615.1. Classification (NCBI taxonomy): domain Eukaryota; kingdom Fungi; phylum Basidiomycota; class Agaricomycetes; order Boletales; family Boletaceae; genus Heimioporus; species Heimioporus aff. retisporus. Next base: position 1,398 of record JBBPUI010001433.1, on the reverse strand, counting down.
ATTGGCCTTATCCGAACAAAGAGCCTTCAGTTCCATCCAACCTGTTATGATTGGCCCCTATTCTTTTGTTCTTACTCATTGCTGCTTACCATTGTCGGCCTTACCCGATGTTTCCACTTCAATAGAGTGCCCTAGAACACACAATGTGTTCGTCGCACACCCTTATCTTGTTATCTTTACTTCTTTTCTTCCTTTTGAACATTCTCCGCTTAGTCATAGTTATTCCATGACCTTCTATGACCTTCCATTGCGCAGTATATAAGCTCTAGTACTTCGTCCCTTGTACCCTAGCTTAGTTCTGCTCAATCTTACCTCGTTCTCCTTTGTCCCCTCATCAAAACTCGCTGCTACCTCTTTGGTAGGCAGACTTACACTTGAACCACCTGTTATACGTCCTAACAGGCAGAACCCTTGACCCTACTGGGCAAGTACTTTGTTGTCACCTCAACCCTTGACCCTACATTCCAGTTCTTTGAGCCTATGCTCGTTCCTACCTGGACCAAGCGTAACAAAAGAACTAAGCTCTACGTTTTAGGACTATCATTGCTATAGATCCTTCACCATTCCTCCCAGACACACCACAGCCTTAGAATGAGCCCTATTGCACTCACATAGGGTCACCACCACAGAACTTCCCTTGGACACTTCGTCATCATCGTCCTCCCCCTCCGAAATATTACAAGACCCAGACACCACTCTCCCCACTGTTGCTGAGCAGCAGGAAGACATTGACCTCACCCACCAACTCTCCTCAATGCTTCACATCCCCAGAATTCCCACGCCACCCTCCCCCACCCCAACCGCTTCTCACCCCCCTCTATTTCCCTTCCAAGCGCCTCACCCTGCCCCTGCCCCTCCCCCTCTTACCCACACTTTCGCCTCCACCCTACCCCTTCCACCTTTTGCCCCTCCTTCAACGATGTCTACCCTCTCGAAACCAGTCGAACTTCGCATTGGCTCTCCTGACGCCTTCGATGGCGATTATACTAAGGCAACCATCTGGCTAGATTCGGTCAGAACTTACCTTCTAGTCAACGAGGAAGTATACAGCACCGAAGCAAAGAAGATCGCCTTCGCCTTCTCCTATATGAAGTCTGGAGCCACCTTGACTTGGGCTTCCTCTTTCCGAAAAGACGCCCTCTCCCTAAAAACCGATGGCAGCACCAAAGGTTTTGGCAACTTTAAGGACTTCATCATTGCTTTCAAAACTACCTTTGAACACCACAACACTAGAGCCCTAGCCATCACTTGGCTCTCCACCCAACAGATGTCTGGCAATGCTGGAATCCCAGAACTCACTTCATTCATTTCAGAGTTTCGCAACAAGGTTCAGATCAGTGAAATCGTGGATGAAAACATCCTCATCGGATACTTTTCAACAGCCCTACCCATCCACCT
>JBBPUI010001432.1:0-10070 GCA_038094615.1 Heimioporus aff. retisporus | reverse complement strand
TGCTAGTATGAAGGGTGCGCCTGGGGAGCAAAGTAACCTGGGATGTCTCGCGGTGTCCAGCAACGGGTTCATCGCCTCGTTCATCGGCCGTTCTCTCTCATATCGAGATACTTCCGGCGCTCTTGCGCAGCTCGACCCCGTCTTTAGTCGCCCCTCGACGCACGGCTGACCTCATGCGCGTTCTCGTTGGACTGCAGGTTTCTAGTGATCGGCTTCGGCGACAGACAAACGATGATTCACCATCTCAAGGATTTCGTTCCTAAATCTTCTCGGTGTCAGGATGCTCAGCCGAGTGGTATTCAACAACCCAAATCTGAAAACTACGCTGACCTTCAGCGGCAAATTGAAGTGCTTCGCGGCGAGCTTCGTGCGCTTGGTTTGCGTGTCGGCGTGTTCCTTGGCTCCGATCTGACTTGCATCCCACAAAGTATTAACCCCCATATCGGACGATCTGACGAGGACAGCGAGTGCCCCTCAAGGACAAGCCACTCTACCACTCATTTCGAATGGCAGTTACCGCATCAAGAGTGCCATTGCTGACGTGTATCTCACACACCCAGCCGGCGTGGTTGTTGCGCAGCAGCTGGATCCGTCGAGTCTCGCTCAAACGGTACGTGATCGCTCACCTCGGACAGCGTCAGTTCGTGAGCAACGTGCAGTGGACGATTTCTCATGTTTCCAACGGCACCTATGCTATTTCGGGTCGCAACGAGAATCTAGACGTCCGATTGAGTGCGAGGAATGACGGGGAACTAGTTTGTGTTCCGGATGACGACACCACTTGGACGATCGATTCAATGGGAGATGCACACGTGTCAGCCATCACTTTCCTTTCCTCACGACACCGGCTTATTTTACCGAGCAGGATCGGAAACGCAGCTGACGCTACCGCCATCCATCTTTATCAGCATCCTTGTCGTGTAAGCCTGGTTCGTTCTCGAATGGTATGATCGGGACTAACCACTGTTCTACATACACCCACGTAGCTGTCACTTTTGCTTCGCGAAGTAAGTGTCGTACACGGAGTCTGTCGCATCACTGAAATTGCACGGTGGGAACAGAACCACCAGAACCAGCATTGGGTTCTGGAGTGCATCTCGAATTAGCTTTGGAGGTGTACCTGAACTCCCCTGCTACAAGAATTGCCTGGGAGCTCACATGAGCCCGAGACACGGGTCAAATTCAAACTATGTATCAAGTTATTATTTTGTAGCCAAGAAGGGAGGATCGCAGAGGCTGAATAAATTCTCTGACATGTTTCCTGACCCTCATTTGCAAAAGTACTGTACAACACCAAGAGTGATTTGACCATAACTTGTTGAAAAAAGAGATATCAAGGGTCCGGAAAATCAAAGTGGGTACTTGAACGCCACTGAGTCCAGTCACCTTGTTATTGCAGTAGTGCGACCAATGCACTGGGCATGTCAAGGTCTAGGGGAAATGTTTGATCATGCTTCATACATAAGTAATAATAATCTGCACTCACGATTTATATCTGACCATCGACGAACGCTCCAAAACCCAATGCTGACCTGGACTGTTCTAGAACTTTGCTGGTATGTACAGCACGTTACTGGACGGATGATACTTACATCGCGAGGCATAGTTGGGATCTGAACATGCTCGGCGACTATTTGAGCTGTGATTAGATAGCTGGGCATCAACTGACTCACATGCCGAAGGTGTGGCACTAGTTGAATGGCGTAAGTTTTTTCATCACTGTATATACTATATAGTGATTCAGTAGATGACATATGTGATGAAAGTGGGAGCTAACACGTAGGCGTTCCCAAGGGATTCGATGGTCCAGAACATGGGCTCACTCGGTCTACAGACCAATTCATTCCCGTCCCCGATATTCAACCATCCATTCGAGTCGCCGCTGCGACCACGAATCAAGAAGGTCATGTAGTCGTCATCGTGAAGACGAACAATCGACCACTGCAGGGTTCCACAGTGACAGTATAAGGCATGCCAAAGGTATTTATATATGACGAACCTCTTGCGATTTGTTGGACGGATCTGATGAGCACGCGACAACCCTGTTAGCAGGGTCTTTTATGCGGGTGAGATACGTATCAGCAGCCGCGTTCCTGATGCGGTAACTGCCGCTTGGAATGTAAGATGGAACAGTTTGTACTCGAGGACAATTGACAACAAGGGTCATTGCCGTCTTCAGTTCATCTGAATATTATTTCAGACACGTGTATCATGGACTGTGATAAAAATGCACCTAAGTCGCGACGAAGGGCATCAATTTGTTGCTGGGTGCCACTTTCACCTACAGGCATGGGTGGCTGAATAACGCGTTGACCACCAAGATAATACACAGGTATGATGTTGTCAAGAGGGCGCACAGAAATCGTCCCAGTGCGACTTCCAGTTACGAGATAGGTATTATCTGGTGAAAGCGCAACAGAGGTAAGAGTGTTCGCATGCTCGAAAACAGGCCCGATCCGTTCGCGGGAAAAAGTATCCCAAAACGTGAGGGAGCGATCCATAGCGGAAGCAATGAATCTCCCATTTCTAGGCAGCGCAAGAAACCCAGCGAGTGATCGATCGCCAGGGATCTGCCATTGTGACAGGAAGGTACCAGTGTCCGCAAAGATCTGCATGATCGAACCACACGAGGACAAAGCAAAAATGCGCTGTGAGTTGCTCGACCATGAGATGGCATTACTGGATGGAATGGCTGCGACCGGGATATTACTGAGACAGTGTCCTGTATACACGTCGTAGATCCGGAGGATGACATGGCCCTGGGTGGTCGCAGCGATACGATCTCCGTCGGGCGAGAACTTGACCGCCCGTACTTCCTGTTCGTGCTCGAGTGGCCCTACGAGTCGTCTGCCAGTGAAAACGTTCCAAATGAATAACCTCTTGTCTTCAGAGCCGGTCGCGAATTTCGTTGAATCGGGCGAAACGTCGACCGTACACACCGGATCGGTGTGGTCTATGGAGAGGACCCTTTCGCGAGTGCTCCTGCTCCATACAGCGGCATGTCGCCCTTCTCCGCTGACGATCCACTTGCTATCTCTCGAAAGTGCGAGAGAAAGGACTTGGCTATTTGCTTTGATCGGGTCATCAGCCTCCTCGCTGTCGTCGACGGACCATTTTCGAATCATCCCATCTTCTCCACCACTCAAAAAATGTTTGCAGTCCTCCAAGAAAACGATGGCGTGGATGCCTGTGCCTTCTCCGATCTGGATTTGTCTTGCCTTGTCTGGGTTGGCCGGGGGTTGACCGTTAGCATTCGTCTTTTTATCAAGTGTCACTCACTCATTGATGGTCGTTCAAGTCTGCCAGGTTCCGAAATGAGCCACTAGTACGCAATCTGTGTCGTTATCGAATCCCTCATGGGTGGCGGACGGCAGAACGGTCCTCCGTGGGGACCGCATGGCAGCGCAAAGTGCGCCGGGTGTCCCGAAAGGGCCCCAGGCCGAAGGGCTCGTGGGAAAATCCAGCCGTGCTCGGCCGGCGTGCCTACCTCATATTTAGGCTCCGGCAGTGAGGTTCACTTCAAAGACGTTTCGTCCTGTTACTTTTTACCCTTATGCTCGTGAGTGCGACCAGCGCTGCCAGGAATCTGACCTGCTGACCCTCATAAGGTCCGCACGTGTTCCTGAATGGTTCATTCTACACACTCATCGCGCACTACGCTGCTCACCAATACTACCTTGCCCCAAGGATGAATTTGCAATGCATTTTGGCGTCGTAGAGTCGACTTGCTACTCTCAAATGTCCCCAGTGCATGCGGCCACGATACCTTTCTCCATGCGGCATAAAGACGTTGTCATAGCGGCCGTCACAGGTGCTGGAAGAACACCAGCATTCATCGTCCCCTTACTTAAGCGACCGATAGGTGAGGACCTGCATTCAGGACGAACGAGATTGGCACGCTAGTCATAAGTCCAATAAAGTGATCGAGGTTGTCCATACGCAGAGAATGTTTTGACGTGCGTCATCCAGAGCGCTTGCCGCTAATGTGCATTCCGTATCCTCCCCATTCCCCTGCGCAGCCAGATGGGTCTGTGTATTCCCCACCGCTTCTTATCTCCAGTGAGTTGTCTTCGGTTCAAGACATCCAGCGATTCTTGGACACCGGCACCAATATATTCATAGGTATACCAGGCCGGATGGAGGAATCCTTGCTGGGGAGAGAGAACAGTCTCGTGACCGCCGAGAAGCTGGAGGTGCTTGTTCTTGACGAGGCAGATAGGTATGATTCTTGGTCGTCGTATCTTCATCCTCCTGTTCACTCTGCAAGGGGCTCCCTCATTGGGGTTTCCAGAACACGCTGGCGCGTATCATCACGCACTTGCGAAATCAGAGGTGTACGGGGCGCTCAGTGCTACCATGAACGATATGGGTGCAACGAAGCTTGTGCGAGTTGGACTACGCAACCCTGCCCGCACCGTTGCCAAAGCCCAATCTAAGGAGGATCCAAGAAGCGAACCTGTGATGGCTGGTTGACGGTAGGCGATATTATCGAGGGGAGGCGCATACCTCCTGGTGCGTGGATCAGAATGTGGTCACACAAGATCTCATGGTGCATCGGCCGGGGCATTTTAGAGCGTTAATTGCTACATTTTGTACCTATTTTACCCTTCTAATTGACTTCATTGCTACAGCCTGCACGACTTTTCCCACTCACACCAATTGAGATGGTCTATCCCAAGTGTAAATCAACTAGCAAAAGTGACGCAGTGTGCTTGAACTGCACGCTACGCGAACGTGTCGCGCGATGATCGTCAGCGAAACATGTATTGGAGGTACATAGACGGTGTATTTTCCCCTTACAGGCACAGATACTGCAATTGAACGGCAATGTTGCCCGCTCACCGTTGTCGATGACAATTACGCGACAAAGTCTGAGGGACAAGCGCGGGATACTTTTGGCATCGGACTTGTGACTAAATATTGGTATGGCCCTGCTGTCGTCGCGACTTACCGGGGGAACAAGTTAACATAGTATTACTGGCCACCGTCAAAGGTCCTTTTATTGTGGGTGATCATGAGTACTCAACTCTCAACCTCATGAACGAGGCTACCAGGTATGAGATGATATACTCATGTAGGATGGCAACGTTGGCGCCATGACACGCGAGATCCACACAGGTGGCCTTTCCAATGCTGCGCTCTGCGCCTGCAACGGTGACGGTGGCTAGCCAGACGTGTGCGTGAGTACAAGCAACTGCGATGTGTCATGACATACCGCGGACATGCTTCTACGTTTCTGTAGTCTTCTTGGAGGTGCTAGTAAACATGGACGACATCTTGGAAGGTGTAGTGCCAAAGCAAACGAAAGGAGGGCGGCGTGGAGGGGCTCGAGGCCCCTCTTGTTGCTTGCCCCACGGACAGTTGTATTGTACCCTCGACCAGGTTCACTGTCGGACTGATTAGCATCAAGTCAAAGTCAGTGCACAGCCACTCTTGAAAATTTTGTTATTCTACTGCCCATTACGTAAACCGTGCGCCAATGATTCTAGCCGTCACTTTGCAAGGGGCCTTGGCAGCAGCAGTGCAAACTTGTACGAGCCCCGGGTATGGGTACAATATGATTGCAGTCAACTATGCTATAGCCCGTATCAAATTCATCTAGTATCTGCTTCAAACCACGCATTTTCAATCACTGAAGGTGGTCCGCAAAGGCTGGACAAATGTATTTTTGACATGGTTCATAACTTGTGCACTACAAATCGAAAAAGAAATACTAGAGTACCCGAACGATCAAAGTGGGTTCTTGAATCCCAGCGTAGATCCAATAATCATTGTTGCCACAGGGCTTTTTCCGCAACCGACGCACTAGGAAAGTCGTGAACTGGGGAAAAGATTTGATCATGTTCCATGAAAAATCAACAACAATCTGGACATACACGATTTAGACCTCAGTTCGACACATGCTCTAAAACCCAACGCTGACCCGGACTGTCCTGTGGGTAAGATAATGTTGATATGTAAAATTCATCACTGAACGAATGAGACTTGCATCGCGAGGCATAATTGAGATCTGGACATGTTCGGTGACCACTTGAGCTGTGATTAGATGACTGGAACGACGATCGACTCACATGCTGAGGGTATGGCCTAAAATGGATGGCTTGCTGTTTACCGTTGCATATCCTATTTGGTGATTCAGTGGATGATCCAGATGGTGAAAACAATAGCCAACACGTAGGCGTTTCCGAGGGATTCAATGGTCCAAAGCATGGTCGCGTTCAATTTATAGACTAACTCACTCCCCTCCCTGATACACAGCCCTTCCGTCCAGTCGCTATATCGATCATGAATAGAGTAACCCACGCAGCCTCCAGCTTGAAGGCGTTCAATCGACCACTGCAGGAGCGGGCAGCAATAGTTTAAAGGTCAAAGTCATTCACATATGACGAACCTCTGGTGAATGGTTGCACGGATCCAACGGGGGCGCGACAACCCCGATCGCAGCGTCTTTCGTGCGGGTGAGATATACATCTGCAGCCACGTTCCTGATGCGATAAGTGCCAGGTGAGATCGGTAATGGAGCGGTCTGTGCTGGAAGAGGATTGGTGGACGGGGTGATCGCTCTCTTCAGTTCGTCTGAATGTCATTTCAGATAAATGCATCATGAATTGTGATAAAAATGCACCTAAGTCGCGATGAAGGGCATCGATTTGCCGTTGAGTGTCGCTTTCACCTATAGGTTGGGATGATTGAACAACACGTTGACCACCAAGATGGTACACGGGTATGATGTTGTCAAGAGGGCGCACAAGAATCGTTCCAGTGCGACTCCCGGTTACGAGATAGGTATTATCTGGTGAAAGCGCGACAGAAGTAAGCGAGCTCGTGTGCTCGAAAACAGGCCCAATCCGCTCGCGCGTAAAAGTATCCCAAAATGTGAGGGAGCGATCCATAGCGGAAGCGATGAATCTCCCATTTTCAGGCAGCGCAAGAAACCCGGCGAGTGATTGATTGCCAGGGATTTGCCATTGTGACAGGAAGGTACCAGTGTCCACAAAAATCTGCATGATCGAACCACCCGAAGACAAAGCAAAAATGCGCTGGGAGTCGCTCGACCATGAGATAGCATTACTGGATGGGATAGCTGCGACAGGCATATTACTGAGACACTGTCCTGTATGCACGTCGTAGATCCGGAGCGTGACGTGGCCCTGGGTGGTCGCAGCGATGCGATCCCCGTCGAGTGAGAACTTGACCGCCCGCACCTCCTGCACATGTTCGAGTGGCCCTACGAGTCGTCTGCCAGTGAAAACGTTCCAAATGAATAACCTCTTGTCCTCAGAACCGGTCGCGAATTTCGTTGAATCGGGCGAAACGTCGACCGTGCACACCAGATCGGTGTGTTGGTCTACGGAGAGGACCCTTTCGCGAGTACTCCTGCTCCATACAGCGGCCTGTCGCCCTTCTCCGCTGACGATCCACTTGCGATCGCTCGAAAGTGCGAGAGAAAGGACTTGGCTACTTGCTTTGATCGGGTCATCAACCTCCTCGCTGTCATCGACGGACCATTGTCGAATCATCCCATCTTCTCCACCACTCAAAAAATGTTTGCAGTCCTCCAAGAAAACGATGGCGTGGATGCCTGTGCCCTCTCCGGTTTGGATTTGTCTTGCCTTGTCTGAGTTGGCCGGGGGTTGACCGTTAGCATTCGTCTTTTTATCAAGTGTCACTCACTCATTGATGGTCGTTCAAGTCTGCCAGGTTCCGAAATGAGCCACTAGTACGCAATCTGTGTTGGTTATCGAATCCCTCATGGGTGGCGGACGGCGGAACGGTCCTCCGTGGGGACCGCATGGCAGCGCAAAGTGCGCCGGGTGTCCCGAAAGGGCCCCAGGCCGAAGGGCTCGTGGGAAAATCTGGCTGTGCTCGGCCTGCATGTTTAGGCTCCGACGCTTGTCGATGAGGAGTGGCTCACTGTGCCACTTTTCACTGCAAGGAATCCAACTCACATGATCCGCACGTGTCCCTGCATGACGTTCCTTCTGCACGGTGCATTTCGGCGCCATAGGGTCGGCTGGCTGCTCCCATCTGACCTCAGTGCAGGCAGTCACAATACCTCCCTTCGTGCAGCACAAAGACGTTGTCATAAAGGCTATCACAGTATCCGGAAACGCGCTAGCCTTCGTCATCCCCGTGGCTGAACGACTGATAAGGTGAGGATCTGCATTCAGATTGGCGCGTTAGTCGCAAGTCCAATGAAGTGATCGAGGTCGTCCGTACGCAGAGAATGCTCTGGCACTGCCCACCAAGATGCATTCCGTGTCCTCTCCGTTCCTTTGCGTCAGATGGGTCTACATACCCCCCCACCGCTACTTCTCGTCTCCAATGAATCGTCTCCGGCTCAAGGCATCCAGCGATTCTTGGGTACTGGCGCCGATATAGTCATAGGTATTGCTAGGCCGGATGGAGGAGTTTTTGCTAGGCAGAGGTAAAACCCTCGTGACCATCAAGAAGCCGGATGTGCTTGTTCTTGACGAAGCAGATAGGTACGATCTTTGGTTATCGTAGCTTCATCCTCTTGTTCACGTCGCAAAGGGCTCCGTCATCGGGGTTTCCAGAACACGCCAACGTGCATTATCACCCACTTACCAAAACGAAGGCGGATGGGATCCTTCAGTGCCATCGTGAGCGATGCGGATGCCTTGTCACAGCTGGTGCGGGTTGGGCTCCGCAACCCTGCCCACGTCGTGCCAAAGTCCAATGCAAAAAATCCAAGAAGCAAACCTTGGATGACGAACCAGCAAAAGGCGACATTGACGACGAGCGGAGCATGCCTGCCAGGCGCGTGGATCAGAATGTGGTCGCGTGAGATATCATGACGCATCGGCTTATTTTGTTTTCCAATTGACTGCATTACTACACTTTGGGCTACCTTTCCCAACTTATGCCAATTGAGACGGTCCGTCCCGGGCGTGAATCAACCGATGAAAGTGACGTTCAAGTGGAGTTCAAGAAAATGAGTAGCCGAGACGGTTGTGGTTTGGGGATGAGACAACGAGGAAATTACTAATGGATGTAAAATTACACGACAAAGTAGCCCCAGAGACAAGCAGGGGATACTTTCATCGGACTCGTGACTATACGTCAGTATGGCTCCACTGTCGTTGCAGCTTACCGGGGGAATAAGACCACGGTATTACTAGTCACCCCCAAAGAGGAAAACACCCCCCAAATAACGGCCTTAGCCCTTCAGGCGAAATTATCACATACCGCGCGGGCTACGTTTATACCATATTCTTACACACTGCTAAAAATACACATGCTAAAAATACACACTTGCCATCAGCTGTTTCACCATTTCATATGATTTAGAAGATGGTCAGACCACTGTGCGAAGTGAGCGTCATTCGTCACGCTAGCTGGCACCACCTACCCATCGAGGCGAATGCTGGCACCGGTGCGGTAGTCATTGCGCGATGTGACGAGGGAAACCACCTGTGCCGAATAGTCATGGGGCTAGACAATCACTGACTCAGCGAGGTCAGCGAGGAACGAAGCGAGAGGTCCTACCTTGCCGAAACGCCTGAGAGGCACGTTCTTTCGCTGGTGTTGCAAAATCTCCTTGTCCAGCTCATCTGCCTCTTCGTCTTCCACTGACACAGCCATTAACATGCATGGACAGACGGAATGGCAACCATCCTACCGTAACCGGGCAACACAATGTTGGCACGAATCTCCTTGTCAGCCCATTCGGCGGCAAATGCGTGCGTCATGTGCTCCAACGCAGCCATGGACGCGTAGAAGAATGCCTGTTGTCATCCGTATATGCGCGAAAGAGTGGGCAATTGACACACCTGCGACACGGGCTTGTTCGGGCCTGCTTGGTAAATGACCTTTGAACTGATCGAACCGATGGTGACAATCGAACCACCTTCCCGGTGGTCATCGATCCAAAGCCTGACAGACGCGTCAACGCGCGTGTGGCAACGAATATGGGTGGCTTACTGGGCGATGGCGCAGCAAATGTTGGACACGGCAAACACGTTCACGCCAAACGTTTTCTGGAAGTCGTCGTGCGTCAATTGCAACGCGGGCTTGGTGACGACGTAACCAAAGTCCTGACATGCGGC